>WAAB01021391.1:433-78012 GCA_013389865.1 Piaya cayana
GGTTTAGTGTTTGATAGGAATGGTTGGACTCGATGATCCGATGGGTCTCTTCCAACCTGGTTGTTCTATGATTCTATGATTCTATCCAAGTCCCCATAATAAAGCAGGCGAATCTCTAAGAAGTAGCTATTCATTAACAAATTGAGGCTTATGGCTCTTTGGCCCATTGAGGATGCTCCTTGATCTGCTCTCACTTTCCTCCAATGCCATCTCAAAGACACATCAAAGATTTCATCTCCACATTCTTACACTCTCCTCGTGGCACATGAGACCACAAGTCTCCTGATGATCAGGATGATGCTGGGGATTTATTTGGCTTAAGAAAATTTGCAGTAATAAGATTAATGTATATTTGCATCCTATAAAGACCCAGAGATATGTAAATGGTGAGCATGGTCACACCTGAAGGGCAAGCATGGTGACTCTGAGTGAGAAGAGCTGCCACCCTGTTCAAAATTACTTCCCAAGCTCCAACTAGGAACCAAACTTTACTGCAATGTGAGATCAAAGGGCTGTGCAAGTACTGCAAAAACACATGAGAAATTTCTATCACCCTGCTTCAAAATCACATGTTGATCAGCTTTGACTTTTAATGGCCAGCAATTCACGTAACCTATTTAATCTTAAACATTTCTCCAGTGCCATTTATAGGGTGGCATTTAAGCTAAACTCCTGAGCTGCAAACATACAAACACAGGCCACTTAATTAGCTGCATGTCCCCACAACATCTCAATACTAATGTGATGGCATTGGGGTATGTTTCAGTATTTTTAAAGGCTGCAGGCTATCACCTCGGGCAAGTGACACTGATTGCCAGCAATATACTCCACCGCACTCAAGCAGCTTTTCAGTAGCTTTTCCAGTTTCCTAGCAACGAGGCCAGCAAGAAGACCTAAAACTCTTTCTTAACAAGCTCTATTTGTCCAGAATATACACTTATTGCTGCACTGCAAACAGCAAATGATCTCCCAGGCCAGCTGATTATTAATAGGGGGAAATGCAATGGAAAAGTGTCTTTCAGGAGAGACTATCCTTGCAAATTTGTTAGGCAATCAAATATTTGCCAGTATGTGGGGGGGGGTGTGGATCAGAGAGGGATACAGACGCCTTAATTTGAAAGCTTTGTATATCTCTATTCCACTGGGCTTTTCTAGCATGCCTCGGGGTTGTTTCTGTGGGGTTTCCATGAAGCACTGTACAGCTATAGGAGAGATGCTGTCCTCTGCTCCCCCCACCAGGCCAGTTTGCTCACTCCCACTGAGTTTGGAGTGTGGCACAAGAAAGATGCAAGTGAGGGACTTGTGCATTGCTCAACATATGCATGTAAGGAAGCAGCCTCAGGATTTAAAGTGCATATGAGTGTTAACTCTTCTATTTCTTTATTTTTTCAAAGCTGACTTAGACAACTAATTAGTTTCTTTTCCTCTCCTCTTTTCTCTCTCTCTCTNCCAACTGCCGTATTTCTTCTCCTGGCAAATAGATGTGTTGAAAGACAGCCCTCCTCCACAGAGAGATTTTTTTCACTACATCCACCTAACTGAGATACACTCTGGATGATATATGTTGGTCTTCCCCCCAAGTAATCAGTTCCTTTTGTGACTCTGAAGGGAAAAAACCCAAACAGGTGACATGCTGAGAAAGACAACTGCAGAAAGTTTCCAAGAAATGCAGGAGAAGGTGTGCCAACAATCAGAGACATATAGGAAAGAGAGGGGTAGAGAGTGGCATATGACCATCTGCTGGTACTAGAAAAGAATAAACACCGAGGAGAAATAATAGGAACTTTTTCAGATGCTGTGAGAGGGCACAAGTGGTGGCAGCGTGCCAAAATAGACAGAGCCGCACGTTGGCTGAGGAGCAGGACGTGCTTCTGATTGGCAGCCCAAATCCTGAATTCCCTTGTCACTGCTCCCTCAGCGAGGACTGCTGGAGTGTGCAGTGCTGGAAGTCAGAGAGAATTAAAGTCATTTGGATTTACCCATTCAAAAATATATAACATTTGGACAGCAGACAGAGATATATTAGGGAGAGCCAGCTTGTACTGCCTTTGCACTGCTTAGCACTGGAATAACTCCCCTCACTTTAATGCACTTATTCCCATTGATTTATGCAGGCGTGAGAGGAGTCTGGCATACAGAGCTCAAATAGATCTTTGGACCATATCGCTCTACCAGGAAAAGTGGTAAAATCCCTCAAATCTATAGGAAAATATATGTGTGCTTGTCGATGTGCATTTAATTTTTCCATTTAATGATATTCATATCATCCTTCTTGTTACCCTTTTTAGAAACTAATAGCACTTTGAGGTGTTCTCCATTGGCTAAAAGAGTGTGTTGGTATCGAGATTAGATACAGATGAGTAACTTTTAAACAAATTAAGCAGAGCAAAGCATAGTCCTCCTGTGGGTACACACTTCAGTTTTGTTTCCTGAAAAACTTACTCAGCTGCCTATCAGTTGTGAAAATAGCCAGCAGATAATAGCAGGAGTAATCTGCTAAGTGAACGTGATGCAATGCAGGGGCCTTTGTTGGTTAGTGAAGCAAGCAGCAGATATTTCTCTCATTTTCTCTTGTTTCCACTATCTCTCTGTAATTCTAGATGCTGACTATGTTCTGTAGGTGCTCATTTCTTTCTCCTGACTTTAAAGGCAACTAGGCTGGGAAGACATTTCTAGGCTGCTTGCATACAATTTAAAAAACGATCATAGAAGGAAGAAACACACTTAATAAGATTTATTCAGAACAAGCAGAGAAGAGAAAGTCAAAATTTCCCTCACCTTAAATGTAGATTTTTTTCTTGAGAAGAAAGAGCAGGATGTTCTGAGAAAGTTTACACCCCAAAACTTAAGTCTGGACGGTCCTTGAACAGCAATTCATGGCAGAGTCAAGCTCCAAAAGCAGCTGCATTTTGAGCTTGTCTCAGTACTTTGGAAACATCTGCATTCTTTATCAACATCCATAGCTGGTAAAAAGATGAAGCAGTATTTCTGCAGCTGCAGTACAGTGATTTAACTAGCATACATTTAATTTTATTTCAAGTTTTGGCTATCTCTCATGAAGGGAAATGGGGGATGTTACAGATGGCTAACATGCAAAAGATACTCAGGGATTGTCCTCAGTGATGAGAAATGAGGTTTTTCTTGTTACACAAGTTCAGAGACAGTAAAGAGACTGAGGAAGAGAAAGTCCCTCACATAGGTATCCATCTGGAGTAGGAATCTAACTCTGATGTTCACTGGTAAAGGCTAAAGAACAAGGCTGCTGCTGCTGTATGCATGGAACAGAGGAACTCTTAGGCATTTACTCCAGATAAAATAAGAATGAACCCAAATAGTGTGTCTAAAGTTAAACTTGAACTACGAATGAGTGCTGTGATCAGAAAATATGTGATTGAGTATTAGAGTGTGTTTTATTTTCATGCAGTTAGGTTTTGGCTGTCTGTGCTATGAAATACTAATAAGAGTGTTTGATGCCATGCTATTTCTTGCCTTGAGGTCAGGGAGATAGCCATACCACATGCTAAGCTCTTCTAAGCCACTAATCTTTTGAAGATTGCCCATGCTGGTTTATCTCTCAGTCACCCCCAAAAAAAGCTAGAAACACCATAGTACCTGGCACTCCAGTGATCCTCTTGATAAAGATAACAATTTTTCATTTTATGAATGCATTTATTTAGGTGTCTGCTAACACAAAGAGGGGACAAATATCTCTATATCATAGATCGCTTTGACGAGACTTTAAAGGACTTCTCCAAACTCTCCAAGGACCAACTGTAATGAATGTTACAGTCTGATTCAGTATGAGATTTCTCCAAAGGCAGAAAAAATAAGCAGCACCCAGTTTATCAGACAGACAGAAGGTTCCTTTTATTAGTAATTAGCCAATACCATTCCTCTACTTTTCAGGTCAGGATGACTAAAGCTGTTATGGGCACTTCCTTCAAGAAAGAGAAACCTAGCACAGGACCAAACATACACACAGTTCCTGTGCCTAACTGTGCAAGTCTGATCAATGGCTGTGGAGACTGCTAATGAGCCACCTCATTAGCTGCATGCAGGAATATTTACCTGCAAGTCAGGCGCCTTTGTGGTAACCACATGCCAAAGCACAGCAGCAGGTTGGTGAGCTTTGAACTGTCCTGACATCTATCGGTTGTAAACTTGCCCTCTTAATGCCGTTGCATTAGCACAGCAGCATGTCATCGTGGTGTGATATTAACCTGAATCATTTCCTCCTCCACCACCGACCTCAGCCACCCTCTTGCGTATGAAAATGCAGCTCTTCGCAGCTCTTCGCTCCTGTGTGTGCTGCCGTGTCTCTCCTCCCAAATCCTCATTGCAACTCTGTGGCTTTCACTCCTGGGAACACAATTATGCCAGAAGCGAGAGAGTTCCCCCAGCTTAAATCTGATGCTTGAAGAAGATATATGTGTGCTTATTTTCAGAGGTTCACTACTCTAATGGTGAATCAGGTCTGATGTAGACTCCGGTGCGCTGCAGCACCTGATACGACTTGGCAAAGTAATACAAAAGAGCCCATGCTTCCCATTGATTGAATTGCAGTCTGACCTCGCCTGCCTCTTCTCTGGCAAGACTTTTGTTCATCTTTTTCTCCTCAGTATTATCCACCTCTGATAGATCCCGTTCCAGTCTGCCAACAGTATTTATTACCTTTTCCACAGTATGGCTGTTTTCAGTTTTCTTACATTTCCAATTATACTGCACAGTTGCCATTGATCTGTTTTCTGTTAGCATGAAAATCAGAGCTGTGATCTATATAATTTAAGACTCTACCTTCATTAACCTTCCTTTTGTTTTTAAGGCAGACTATTTAAATTGATCTTTATTAAATAAAATTACAAGAGCTATCAATCCTTATGCTTCACGGTATAAGTTGATCGGTGGCTAACTCAGGAAGTAATTGCCAGAGGACCTCTTTGTTAAGATACTCTACAATTAGATGTGTTTCAGTAGTTTAATTCCTCCCAAGGAGCATACGGCCACAATCAGGGACAGTATTCTGCACTTACAGGATGACTGGTTAATTTTGATGTAGAATAAAAGAGCAACTGGATTGGAGGGACTCTTGCTATGGCAGCTCATCTCTCAGTTGCTGCAGCAGCTAGCAACTCGCTGTTGATATATTTCCAGGGCTAAAACTTTCAGTGACATACAACAGCACAGATCCATCGACTTGATGTGATACAAAGATCCTCAGCTGGCGTAATTCAGCTCAGCTCCACCCATCTGAGCCTTGACCTCCGGTTATTTTGACCTCTCCTGTTGCCAAACAGAGATTGATGTGAGAATGATGGGCTTATTTATTAAAGGCACCATTCTCAACTCATTTCTCCAACTGCAGACTGCAGCTGCTGACTGTTGAGGTGATACTTTGATTTTGCACCAAATCAGAACACTGTGCCATTTGAGTAAACAAAAAAGCTTAAGCTACAGGACGTCTGCATTCTCTAAGATATCTCCTCCCCTGCTGTGGTACTATATATCCTAGCTTCTTAAATTGACTTTTCACATTGTCTAAACATATTTAGACACAAGGTTTCACAATTACAGGAAAGTTGCTTTCAACATCCTCCTACTCTCATTCAGATGCATTCTCTTTTGCTCTCATGTTCTTACATTTAAGAATTCTGTGTAAATGAGCATTAATGAACCAATTTAAAATTATTTTTCTATGAGCAATTTCAGCTGCAAGTTGCTTGATTATGTGAATCCAAATGATGGGGGTAGGGGAAAAGAGAGCATAAAAACTGTCTTTGGTGCAGTAACCCGTGACTAATTTAAGTGCTGGAGCAAAGGTAAATGTGGAAAGGGTTGAGCAGAATGCTGTCTGCACAGCACTGGATGGAGAGGAGGTGGTGCAGGACTGTAAAAGTCAGGGAATTGCACATACTCACATAGAGGCAAGGGCAGAGGGAGGGAGTCTCTTCCTCTCTCTCTCTTCTCTGCTGGAGGTCTTCTCTTTAGGCTACCTCTGCAGGACATGGCATTGGTATTCACAAGCCCATCTTCCTCCTTTCAATGGGGAAAACTGCTGGCACAACCACTGGATGACAAAGGAAAAAAGCATGTAGTTTGCGGGATGGGTGCAGTGTGGAGGAAGAGGTGGGGGCACAGGGATTTTGGGTGGATTTGTGTCACCACACACGAGGTTCATCAGCCCAGGGTTGGAAGAGATTTAATAGCCATGCCTGCAAGGCAAGGTAGCATGTAGGGACTGACAAGACGATATCTTAAAACCTTGTGTGCAGCAGCTGTGCACAGTAATGTATTGTTTTCCAGCACTAGGTACGCTTTGTATTTTAGCTCTATAAATTTCAAAGTTAATCCAGGAACAAGTTATTCAGCATTGCAATAAAATGTGACTACCTTCTGACAGCTTTGTTCTTTTCTTCCTTCCTGAGGCATGAGCAGAGAAGGGAGGCTGCTCTAGTGCAGAATTGAATAACCACAAGTTAAACCACAAGAGTTCAGAGGGCTTGGTCCACCTCTTGTGGAAGTTAATAGTTTTGTACTACTCAGAAACTAAATGGCATCTAATCCAGAGGCAGTGGAGCCTGAGTGAGGTTGAATCATGACTCCAAATATCTTTCGGAAAGAAGATCTCAGTCCCTTACCAATTTTGAGGCAGTTTCCGTTTTGTCTTCCAGCTCGAGGATGGGGTTTAGAATGGTCATTGCTGACTTTGCACTTTGATAAATCTGGAGGGGGGTGGCTGTCTGGTGGTTGCAGAAGAGGCACTCACTTCAGAACTCCTGTGTACTGCTTTCCCCAGCACTGCTATTGACTTTCTCTCTGACCTTGGGTACATCAATTCTTCCACTGAAGTAAGTGGGAACTCAATTGAATTTTATGTTTCTTTATGAGTCAGATTCCCTTTCTGCAAAATGAGGATCATAACACTTAACTACCTCTCAGAAGTGCTCTGAGACCTAACAACAAATTAATGTTTAAGATCCTTGGATTTTTTTTTTAATTTTTTTTTCAAAAAAATCCTTTATAGATATATGAATTTCAGTGAAAAATGTCAGCTCATTGAAACTGAAAAGTTCCGCATATGAGGATTGTTTTCAAAGCATTTCCTGGCTTGGATAAAAAAGAGATTTAAAGCACCATTTTGAAATGGCTGAAATGCCCTGTTTCAACATTTTGGAAGCGAAACATTTTTGGTTTTCATTTTGAAATGACTTTCCATTTATTTTTTCCATTATACTATGTGCTATAAATATGACACAAAATCAAGGCAAATTGAGGCATGACATCGCTGTTTGTTAAAAGTGAACTGTTTTGTATTACCTGCAAGGACATTACTTTTTCTTCTTAATTTCCTTTGCAGAGAACTCTGACATCTCCTAAATTTGCTCTGACTGAGCATCTGGCCCAGCCTCAAAATCCAACAGGAAATGGGGGTTTATATCATCCTCGGAGCCTGTGAGGGCATGAGGGCTCTGTGACTGCCCCAAATGTCACACAGGGCTGCTATCCTGAGAAACTAGTCTGCTGAAGTGAAAATATCATATGAAAGGTGAAAGGTATGATCTGAAGGTGTCCAGTTAGATAGAGTTGTGCCCACCAGACACTGATTTACATGAAACTGCAGATTTTTAGCATTGGAGCAGGCTACCTTCAACGGTTGCAGTCTCTGTCATGGTAATATTTAAAATTATGTAAGACATTTGTAGGAAAGCTGTAAGTAAAGCTGACCCTGCATTTAGCAGGCTCAGGGACAGATGAAGGGAAGTCTTCAGATGAAGATGGAGTCTCCTTCAGAGTTGCACGTTGATGCTGTCATTTGCTCGGGCAANATAGAGTTGTGCCCACCAGACACTGATTTACATGAAACTGCAGATTTTTAGCATTGGAGCAGGCTACCTTCCATGGTTGCAGAGTCTCTGTCATGGTAATATTTAAAATTATGTAAGACATTTGTAGGAAAGCTGTAAGTAAAGCTGACCCTGCATTTAGCAGGCTCAGGGACAGATGAAGGGAAGTCTCCTTCAGATGAAGATGGAATCTCCTTCAGACTTGCACGCTGATGCTGTCATTTGCTCGGGCAATGTGGTGCTGATACCAGGAGGTCCCTGGGAAGGCAGAGAGACTACAGCAAGGAGAAAGGCAGGAAAAGAGAGAGGAAACTGAGCTTTAAAGGATGCATATGATCAAGAGAGAATGAAAGAGAAGCAGAGGGGCAGCTGGCTGGAATCACATGTTACATCAGCCAAGAGAGGAAGCTGGAGATAGCTCCAAAGAGGCTCAAACACAACAAATCCTCAAAGGAAAACTAAACTCAGCTGAATCGCTTACCCACAATGACCCTTGTGAGTTGGATGTATAATAATTTTAAAAGAAATCAACTACTAAGAGCTATGTTTCTCATGATGAAAGTTTCTTCTCACATCCTTTGCTTTCCTTCCAAGCTATCACATACCAATCCTCACTCATACACCAAGCATAGTTTTAATTTGCCCCTGCTCTTCTGTGTTCCTTTAGGTTTTTTTCTCCAGTTGTAGCAGCATAGCTTCCCCAACTGCTCACCAGACAGGATCAAACTAGGGCTGCAACTGTTTTCCTTAGATGAAAGATCACCTGGGCAGAACAGGGGGATGTTCATCACAGTAAGCAGGCAATCCAGTAGAGTTCAGTGGAGTTGGACAAGGATCAAGCTGCGAATTATGCCTCATCTTTTGTCATGCCAGCTGCCAAACATCTTAATAGCAAGTAGCCCACTTTATTCTTTATTGCAGGAGCTGTAAAATGTTGCCTGAGAGATGTGCCATGAGGTGGAAAAGGTGCCGCTCAAGCCCTCCTGTCCCAGTCTCTCTCCATTTGTTCACAGTAAGGTCGTATTAAACAATGCACAGAAGTGTTGTGGCCAGCCACATGTGACAAGGATCTCCCTGCAATGAAAAGGTCACTGGGCACTTGCAAACTGATTTTAGCTGGCTGAAATGTGTCCTGCACTTGCACACTGGGGTTTTCTAATGCCTACATGCAGCTATCACTGTAATCAGCAGGCCAACACGCCTGCATTACCACCACCCTCTCATCTCAGAGATAGGACATCTCAGTGACCTGTAAGCCCTGTGACCTTTCTTACAAGGATTCTCTGAGAGATCAGATTAAAGAGAGCATGGTGATCTGAGCTCTATCTCTGCTGGCACCCTGAGTTCCCACTACTTATCAGCTTCTCTTTGAAAAGGATTTCAGATTGCATTTCCGTATCTAGCATATGGAGACTTTCATTCATTTGACAGGTTGATTCTTTTATCAGAGATTTATAAGGATTTACAATACTGATGCACTCTGCATGCAGTACTGGATTTCACACAGCAAAAGCACTGAAAAAGGGACAAGCCATCCTCAGAGCAGTTCTTCTTTCTCTGTCCCATCTCACCTTTCCTGTGCTTTGGAGAGGCAGGTCAGTACAACAACGGCTGTGATAGCACTAATGTCCTCACCAAGCATTTTCTGCTGGGTTAAGTGATGATGGATACAGGCTTCTTAAAGGAGTTGAGTGCATGAGGTACTTGTCTCCTTGTGGCTGTACTCAGAGAGAGGGGATACAGGCAGCAAGAAAGCCCCTGCCAGTACTGTGAGCAGCGATAGGTAAAAGGAGAAAGGAGCTGAACCCTGCAGGAGATCTGCAGAGAGGAGACAGATACTGACTTTGCTTTAGACTGAGAGTTGCAAAATAAAATCCTTCAGGACAGAACTCACAGGGCAGGGATTTCTCCTTTTTTTTTGACAGCCTACAGTGAATGAAGCACAAAATAGCCTGCTGTCTGCGCAGACAGCAAGGATATTTGGAGACGTCAAACTGTAGTACAGAGGATGCACAAGAGAAATGGAGACACAGCTAACTACCTCCCAGACTTTTGGTTTCTTGTTCCAGCTGGGAGAGGCTGAAATCATGCAAGTTTTTCTTGCATTCCTGCTGGTATAAAAAATATAGGGGTTTTGCTGCTTTCAAATAGCAGATGGAAATAAAGCTTATTTGGACTTCATTATCTGTCCTCTTTTCAGATTCAAAGGTGCTTGGATTCAAAGTCTGCATGTTTTCAGTCCTAGCAAAGGGCAGGGGAATAGGAGTGGACATGGCCAAGCATAAATTCATATTTCCCACTTCCAAACAGAACCAGTTTCTCAGATTCTTTCAGGGGTTTATAAGGACTGGCAATTTCTGCTGCACAGTTGATGATTTGCCTAATATAGCCCCAATCGCATACTGAGATTTGCTTGCTGTTTTGACAGTTGCATTTGATAGTCTACAATGATCAATAACAAGTTAGCTTTGGTAATGCAGTTTCTTGATTTCTAGCGTGAGCTGGTTAAGTGCATTGATAGAACTGGTAAAGCATCCAGAGGCCTATTATGCTCAGTTAGGACCCTGGGAGCAGCAATTCAAGGAGAGGCTCACCTAAAACTAAGCACAGTCCTTGCGTAATTGGCTGCAGGGGGGGAACAAGGTGCTGCCACATGACAGCAGACCCTGCTGTAGTCCTGCCCTTTCCAGACACCCAGTGACCTGGTTAAGGAAAGCAAGTCATGAGAAAAGAAAAGAAATTGAGATTTTTTTTTTGCCCTTTGGCTCACCAAACTAGCTCAGAGCATGAGGTGTGCTGATTTCAGGAGCAGAGCAGCAGCAAAGCTGGGCAGATTTTGAGAAACAGCCACAGGACTACACCAGCAGAGAAAGTTCCCCCAGGATAATTACAATGCAAATGCGAAGTGGTTTGATGAAACTGCATTAACCATTTATTTGGATTTTCTCATTAAACATCAAAAGGGTCTTTAGCTGGTTTACCATCACATGATACTGCCACTTGAATTGTGAATTGCCACATCTACTAGATTACCTAGTGAGTGTTTAGCCATGGCACCCACTAGAACTAGAACTAACTTTACAGAGCAAACAGTGAATGTGTTGCAAAGAAGTTTCTTGTCTCCAATCTGCACAGGGCAGAGCAATACAGAAGGGGTAACTGATGCTGCCTGCACAGAGCCCCTTCAACACTGCAAATTGAGGATGTTTTTGCTCTTGTAAGAGCATGGTCTCGGTCTCCTGCTCTGTCTGTGTCCTGCTAAACAGACGTGAAAAGAAAAGAGGAACAGGAGAAAGCTTCAGGGTGTTTAAGAAGAGGCAGCACTGAAAAGGCCATTAAGAGTTTGGTTTAAACTCACTAGCATCTAAGAAACTTGCAGCCAAGTACCAGCCATCCAATATGCAAGCACAGTTGGATAATGTTAAGGGTGACGGCTAGCTGTGAACAGATCCTGGGTGCCTGTTATTTTGCTGTGAATTTCCATGCTTTTTGGAGAGTTTAAAACAGAACTTTAATGGGCTTTTGATGTTGTTTTAGTTTGGTGAATAGTTTCCCGTTGTATCTGCTTATTCAGTGAAATAGCGAGGAAGCGCTGTTACAGTGGAAGATGACAAGAGACTATAGAAGCCTATCTCAGCTGCATTTGCACAGCAGAAGCCTTTAAAAATCACTGTGCTATGAACGAGACATTTCCATATTTCACGGCTATTTTTGCTGGATGCCTAAAGTTGATGATACAGCAAAAAAAATTTGAATGAAGAGAGAAGGGGAGAACAGTCCTTCTGCTTTTCCTTTCTTTCTAGCAATTTACATCTCAGCCATATTGCTTGGCAAAGCCAACAAAGCGAAGTATGTTGTGGCTGTGAAATGATAAGCACATGGGCTACACTGAAGACATTTTCTCCTTGGTATTAGGTAGGAAAATGGAGCGGAACAGTAGCCTCTTTTTTCTTGCTTTGCGGCTCCTCCTTACCCGAAAGCTTATCAGGGCAGCTATGTCTGTTGGGAGAAGAAGGTCAGAGGAACTCAGGGACATTGATTATCAATTTGTTCCCACTCAGGCATGTGGTAAGAGTAATTAACCCTCTGCATTCCTGATATCCATCATCCCTATTCTCCCCTTATTTATTCAGGCCTACAGAGATCTCCATAGTTTGTGGTGCAAGAAAATGTACACAAAAAAAACCCCAATAACAGGAAGGGCAGTACTGCTAAGTGACTTGGTGAGTCTGTGGGACATGGCCCTAGACTGAGGAAGCTAAAAATATGCAAAGGAAAACAAACAGAAATTCACAAAAAAGTTTCCTGCCTTATTGATTGTGTTTTCAGAGAGGCTGCTCAGGACTCTGGGATATTATGTCCTTCTCTGATGCTGTGCCCACAATTATTGGTTGCTTTTCAAAGCCTCTAGAGTTTTTTCTTCCGTATAATTTACATTAATTATCATCCGTGGCTATTTCTTAAACACCTTCCATGTGTTTGGCAGTCTTTGTCCCACGGTGAAAGACACAGTTTATACTGAAATGTTCAAATAAAAGCGCATGCTCCTCTGCAATTATCTCAGTTCTTATGGCACCACTAAAGAAAACAGGTTGGGAGTATTTTTTTCAAGGAGGGATTTGAAAAGACTTTTGGGACTGTGGCAAGGGAATCAGCTTGTGGATGATGGAAAAAGATCCCACCCACGCCTAGTACTAATGGAGACTTAGACTTCCATGCACTGGGTGTCTTGAGCCTGTCCCATGACTACTTGTTCATTTGGCAAGTAGCCCAGAACCACAAGGGCCTTGTTTGTGCCCTACAGAAAGCAAATGCTGCCCAAGAAACATTTTTTTAACCCAAACACAGTGAAGCATCTTGTCCTTGACCTACCTTCAAAAGCCATGGAGGGGAAGACGCTTTTCCCTTAGATCAACAGACCAAATAAAAGCAGAGACCTGCAGTTATCTTTCAATAAAGGATTAAAGTTTGTCTGGGTTGGCATTATTACAGTGGCCACAGGCAGCCCGAAAGTGGCTAAGGGTCTGCCAGTGGGGACATAGGTTTAAACTGCAGGTTGAGTTCAAATTAAGGAAAGATGTTTCATTCAGAACTTTGGACTCTGGGGCTTATACATGGAAGAACTGAGCTGGAGGCCACAGTTCAGGCCTGGCAGTCAGAAGATCAGTGATCTCCTCCAAAGTTGCTGCACATCTCTGTTGCTCGCTCTCTCCATCCATAAAAAATGATTATAACACTTGTCTCAGATGGGTGTATGAGGATCCATGGCTTTAATAAACCTTGCGGCTGTTGGCTGAAATACACTATACTAACACTCTCAGTTGTTACTAAGGAATAATTCTTTGCGTATGACCAAAACAAACTGAAGGAGATTTTGGAGGGTAGCTCCGTGCTGTATAAGCCATGGTGACAATGGCTGAGGATAAGCAAACAGTTTGAACAAGTCAATCCTCTCCCAAAGGCTGACATATAGAAAAAGCTCATTTGATTGTTTTTTAATAGCGGAGAAAAATCACATAAAATTTTTTCTTCATATGCTTTTGGTTCTGGGAGCAGCGAAAGAGCATTAAAAGTACTAGGAACAATGGCAAAGCAAAGAGAACAGCTAACATTAATCTGACCCTCGACAGAACAATGCGAATGAAGGCCACTTTCATCAGATTTCCACTCTGTTCATAGGAGAATGGGGAGCAATTCTGGAAATAAAATCCAAAGTATGGGATCTGTTACAGGCTGCATCTGCTGAAATATCTGCAGAAGTTCGCAGCTCCTCTTGTAGACTGGAGCAGAGTTTGTGGAAACAACTGAAACTTTCCAGCAAGTAAAACTTTCCTGGCTTTGACTCTGTTTGGGTCAAAATTTAGGGGATCACTGGAGTTTACACATACTAATAGCTAAAAGTCAAGGGATGTAAACCCCCATGAAACACAACTGCAAATTACCCTTTCTAGGGTTGTACCCTAACACAGATGTGTCTGAAATTACAAGAGAATCCAGACCCAACAAAGTCACTGAATCTTTCCTTTCCCTTCACAATTCCTGTTTTGATTCATAGCTCTCCCTAGGCCAAAAGGCAAAAAATTTAAAATTAGGTCAGAGCTCTGAACTCCTGTTAGAGACACTGAGGTCACTGTGGTTGTTCCCAGAATAAAGTCTTTGGCTGCAATCAGGACACACTGCGTATTCAGAGAGGAGCTTGTCCCCTGTGCTACAGCAAGGATTCACTGGCCCCAGAACGGCTGCAGTGCAAGGTTTAATCAGGTTAGCTAGGTTTTCTCTCTTGATTTCACAGCCTCCATTCAGCACACCAGATTATAAACTTTCAACATGTAATTGAACCTGACTCAAGGAGCCAATTGTGTTACAGTGAGCTTTAAAAGGGGGAATGGCAAGGGCTAAAGTTTTCATTCAACGAATGCAATTTCTATGCACAGAAATCAATTCAATTGACATCAGTTGAGCTTTAATGGTGAATTAAAGAGCTGCCAGGTTTCCCCCATGGGGCTTTTACAGTCCGGGTTTTATGAATTCATTAAAATGCACACACAAACTTTTAGGGAAATAGCATTACACTGTAATAAGAGCTACAAATCGACCATATTCCTCTGAGAGAGAAGTCTAATTTGAGTTGCCTAGTTGGCAAAATTGTTTTCCATCGCTTTGCATTTATTAGCAGAGGTTGTCATATTTTGCCTTGTTTCCATTTTGGTTTCTTGCTGTTTGCTTAGCATGGAAGAGCATCTTGTGTAGAAACATCAAGGGCAGAAGGAGTCTTTTGAAAGCAGGTGTCCACTTGGGTAACTGTAGTGTTGTACGGCTCTTTGAGGTAAACCATTCTTCAAGGCAAGCCAGCATGGTTGAGCTAGAAGTCTGAAAGTCCCAGTAGACACTTCTAGATTGATGGTTTCTGCCAACTGGAAGCTGGAATCTGCCAGCCTAGGATAGAGGAGACAAGCAAGATGTCCACAAAATATCTGTGCTGAAGAACTCAGTTGCAGTGTAAAATAAAACATGATCTGAAGTCAGTGAGGAAGTGAGTACACCAGACATTTTAGAAGAATATCTGGAGTTTCAGTACCCTTCCCTCCATTAATGTCACAAACTCACTGAAAAGCAGCCCTGCAGTAGCCCACAGCTTCCATCCTCTCTGCATTAACTACAAACACGATTAGACTCACAAATATCTGAGATACTGACAATGGCTGGGAAGCTACAGGGCCAGCCACAGAAACCACGTCCATGGAGTAGTTCTTTGAGTAGGACAGCATCATCATTTTGCTTCTGTGTCTGTGTTGTTGCAGTCCTCTTGGCACAAATATCGCACCATTCTTTCTGATAAAGAGTGTTCACAGGGTTTTGTTAAGTATATTCTCTAATTGGATTGGTGACCCTGGTGATTGGAGGTCTTGACCTATCCATAAAACAAGTGGGACTCAGAAAGCACAATTTCATCACCCTGCTGCTTTCCTAGCATGACTTGGCTCCAGCTTTTGATGGATGAGGGAGTCTCTAGGGCTCATTCAGCTCCTGCAGAGAAGGCACAGTTGATGTCATCTGGGATGGCAAATTTTGCAATGAGGACACACATGCCTGTGCAAGGAGACTCCACAGACAAATCTGACAAGCAGCCAACCCTCTGTCGCATGGTAATAGATAACAGTCACTGCCAACTCCCATTTCCAGGCTGACTTAGTGATGTGGAATGACTCCATATGTTCTAAAGAGATCTGATCTCCCACTCCAGTGGGTCAGGAGGACCTAGAGAAGCAACAGAAAGGGGCACAAAAGGAGACACCTAGGACAGGACCCTTTGCCCACAAGGTTGAAGATATTGCTTTCTCCTTTGCTGGACGCACATGTAGGACTCCCTCCACAACAACAAAATGTAATGGCACCCCTATCCCTAGTGACGATGTACGAATTATACAGAGTAGCTTCAGGAGACATGTTAGAATATAGATTTGTACAAAAGGCACAGGCATCTGCTGGCTTTCTTCACTTGATTCTCTAGATGCCAAAGCAGCCAACAGATCACAGTGTTACAGCAGCTGGGTGGACAGTGCAGTAAGGAATTATTTGTGTCATTTCATCAGTGTTTTGAAAAGAGTAATTTTCTTGTAGCTATTCATGAAGAGTTGTGAAGAGGAACCAAGGAGAAGATTAGTTCAAAGATTATATCAATACATTTTGCTGGACAGCTATTACTTTTAAATAGCATCTATTTTCCCTTTTTTCCCCAACAGAGGTTTGCATACAACAAGGAAAACAAAACAACAAAACACAGTACAGATTTGCTGATTTACCAGCTAAGATATTAGAGGGGTGGGTCTTTTCCTTTTTTTCCTTTTCAGTGGATCATGCTGAGTCTTTCTAAATTAAAAGAAGACAAGCTAACATCTCTTCACACTTTATGAGCTCACAGGAGAAAAGAGGGAGCAAGAGATAACTAGACTAAGCTCTCTTACAATGAACCTTTGTGGATTGCAAGCCAAGAAGGAAGTGCACCCTTTATCCATATCCCCAAACACTGTGCATCTTTCCAGGTGGGAAGTTCTACCCAAGCTGTCTGGAGACTCATCAATAGCAGGACTGGGGCCCTTGAATCCTGTGTTCAGTTCTGGCCCCTCACCACAAGAAGGATGTTGAGGCTCTGGAGCGAGTCAGAGAAGAGCGACGAAGCTGGTGAGGGGCCTGGAGAACAGGTCTTACAAGGAATGGCTGAGAGAGCTGTGGGTGTTTAGCCTGGAGAAGACGATGCTGAAGGGAGACCTANCAAATTACAGACCCAGCAGGAAGGATTATGCCTGAGGCGGGTAAGATGTGACATGAACAGCAAAAGCAGTGAGAAGGGGAAATGTCAGTGCCTCCATTCTTGGCCCAGTTCTTTTTCCCAGGTCAAGAAGCAAAACCCATTGGAAGTCATAGTTGCCTCAGCAGGGCACAAATCCTGTGCTGGCCTGACTTGCTGGCCAAGTCCTGCAGGTGGTGGCAAAAGCCACGTGCTGAATCAGCTTTCCTGAGGCCACCTGGCTGACATGCCAGAAGCTGCCAACTCCAAATGTAAGGTTTTCAAGCTAGAAAATCTTAGGCATTTGACAGTGTGCCTGTAAATGCAGAAAATGCCTGTGACAGATAGGCTGCTAGATAGATCTTAATAAGAATTGTTCTAAAACCAAATGTTCCAGGAACCTTGTCCAAAAGAGAAAAATCTATGAGTCTAAGGGAAAAAAAACCCCCAACCTAGTGCTTTTGGTACTAACTCCTTACCATTAAAAGACATTTGGAAACAAAGCCAAAAAGACAGCTTGAAATGTGCAAATATTAACAGTGCAGGTTATTGCAAACCTCCATTTATTTGAGACCCCTCTCATTTATACTCCCACACACATTCCCCTCTAGACCTGCTTGTGTTTGCACTGGACCGTGAGAATTCATTTCCCGGCAGACTTTCTCTGACTGTGGCGGATGGAGAAGGAATCAGCAGGTTGAAAAATCCAGCAGCATCCCAAAAGCTCTGTGGGAAAAAAAAAAAAAAAAAAAGGAGGGGGGTCGTGATTCCTGACCAGCAACATCAAGGTTGGTATTTTCTCGTTCCGGAGTGGAGCTATTTCAGCCATTCCCACCCCTCCTTCATCCTCCCACCCTCTGAGGAGCTCGGGGAGGGATGTGGAGCCCTTCACTTGTGGGATGCGAGTGACACCCTGTGGCCACCTCTCCAGGGAGCTTCCCGGATCGTCAGCGAAGAGCAAGAGGTGGGAAAGGGATGATTTCAGATCCACTCCCCAGGGGATTTCTCTCCTCTCAGGGTCTACAAAGTGACGATTCCTCTGATGGGGAGGAGGAAGAGAAGCCACCACTTGGCTCAAATGGCTCTCTGAGCCTCCCCTGAGCTCCAGCCAAACCTCAGGCACTGGGAGTGGAACCAAAGGTTTTCTGTCCCCATGTGGCTAAATTCCTTTAGACCTGCTGCTTTCCTGTCCGTGTTCTCACCTGGCACCACGCACTCATCACTAATTGGGTGTGATTTCAGGATCTTTCAATAGCTCTGGCCTGAGGAGTGCAAGAAAGGAAGTATTTGCTCTCAAGGGTATCTCTGCTTGTGAGATTGAGGGTTGTGTTCAGATATCTGTGGAGGATTGAATGGTTTAGTCAAAGACCAAGGAATACCTTGTACTTCTCTAAGCCAATGAAAAGTGCAGCAGAGAACTACTTCTCATAGAAACATAGAATAATTAAACTTGGAAAAGGCCTTTAAGTTCATCCAGTCTAATCAACAGCCCACCACCACCATGCCTATTAAACCATGTCCTGAAGTTCCACATCTACACAGTTTCTTAACACCTCCAGGGATGAAGACTCCACCCTTTCCCTGGGCAGCCTGTTCCAATGCTTCATCATTCTTTCAGTAAAGGTATTTTTTTCCTAATATCCAATCTAAACCTCCCCTGGCACAAACTGAGTCCATTTTCTCTCATCTTATAACTTGTTACTTGGTAGAAGAAACCAACACCCATCTCACTACAGCCTCCTTTCAGGTAGTTGTGGAGGGAGATAAGGTCTCCTCTCAGCCTCCTCTTCTCCAGACTAAACAATCCCAGTTCCCTCAGCCACTCCTTGTAAGACTTGTGCTCCAGACCCTTCACCAGCTTTGTTGCCCTTCTCTGGACACACTCCAGCCCCTCAATGTCTTTCTTGTACTGAGGGACCCAAAACTGAACACAGTCACTATTCAAGGTGAGGCCTTGAATTAGATCACAGAGTCATGATCTAATCTTAATCCTGCTGGCCACAACATTTTTGATACAAGCCAGGATGCTGTCATCCTTCATGGTCACCTGGGCACACTGCTGGCTTATGTTCAGCTGCTGTCTGTCAATCAGCATCCTCAGATCGTTTTCCACCAGGCAGCTCTCCAGTCACTCTTCTCCAAGCCAGTAGGGTTGCATGGGGTTGTGACTAAAGTGCAGGAATCGCCACTTGGCCTTGTTAAACCTCATTCCTGGGCTCATTGGTACAGTCTGTCCGGATCCCACTGTAGAACCTTCCTACCATCAACCAGACCAAGACTCTTGCCCAGTTTGGTGTTTTCTGCAAACTGACTGAGGGAGCCCTCACTTCCCTTATCCAGATCACTGATAAAGATATTAAACAGACCTGAATCCAGATCCATATCCCCAGAGCTGTTCAGGAACACATAGCGCAAGCAGCATGCTGTAGATGCAAGATCTTTAATCCACGGTCCTCACAGGCTCACCAACAGCCAGACCTGTATATATTCAGCTGAGTTCCAACACCCAACTCTGCCAGTGTTGCTTATAATGGATAACTGCATTTTGGGTTTGGGTTTGTTGGGTTTTTTTTTTCATTTTTTTCATCTTATCCACAACACATAGAGGGAATAATCCAATCCATCACTCCATAAGTTTGAGGGTGCATAACATTCTGGTTTACTGTTCAGAGCAGGGAGGAAAAATATCCTTCACAGGAGGAAGAAAAACCCCACACTGCAATCACATAGTTGCTGTATTACTTGTCTGGATCAAGTATTGTTTTGTTCAAAATGTCAAATTCTGGGTGTCTGTGTTTCAGCAATCCGGAGAGGAGTTAGCTTGAAAATCATCCTTCTGTCACTGAATTTCCAAATTACAGGGAATAAAAGCAAGTGAAAGGAGCTCTGCCATTAGGTTTGCCAACTTCTTCTGTTCCAGCAGCAGGCCAACATTAATTCACTGCCCCCAGCCCAATTAGGTAGTTACGATTTTAGGTTTTCCTGCAGTAGGAGGGAGAAAGTGATTAATGTCTTTATTAGGTGGGTAGGAGGAGAGATTTCGGTGTACATCCATTCTACTGAATCCCCAAACTTTGGGGTATCTGCCCCTCCTGACACTCTTACAGCATTCCTCTCAATTGGATAATTTTAGATCTTTGCATACCTACTAATATGCTCTGCAAAAGAAGGTGGGGGAAAAGTAGATTGCAAATTTGCGTATATTTGCATACATTTGCATACATTTCAGCACATTCCCTAAGACATACATGCCCTCTTAGGAGGTGATTGTCCACCAAAATCTAATATGAAAATGCTACCATCTTCCTGTCTCCATCCGTGAATGAGGCACACAAAGGGAAGATGGGAGATTCACAAATACTTAGGGGCTAAACAGTTAATTTTCACAGCATAACATCTCAGTAATGGATCAGGTCAGCCTAAAATACAGGTTATGAAATAATTTCATATCTCTCATCTCTTATCTGTCCTAAAACACATACCAAAAGCAAAGGCCTGCTGCAGATAGTCCTACATAAGCACTCATCATTCTGCTTCTACTGGATGACTGTCTGCAGACTTACCTGAACTGAACAGTGTGTTCCTCAAACTACCACAGCTCCATTCCTCCTTCCACAAGTGTGAAAGCATTGACAAATGGATGACCAGATTGTAAGTTCCAGCAACCATGTATAAACGCAACCAGCCAAGAAATCACAGAGGCTTTAATTCTGCCAGGCATTTTCCAATGCAATAATCTAATTTAATCATTCTCCATCTTGAGGGAGATTATTATGACAAATGCCACTTTCATGGTCCAATCTGAAGTTCAGTAGTGGTCTTGGAGAACAGTGGATGAGATTCTTATTTTCCCTGGAACCAGAAGACTTGCCACCCACTGAAAATCAAACCACAATAGGAAATAAAGCAGCCCACCCACATCACCTCCTTCTAACCCTCCGGGTTGTGAAAACTATCTTCCTAATGTAAATAGCTTCAGTAATTAGAATTGTTGAATATACAGTACTAAGAAATGTGTAGTTCATGATTTTTTCAATGAGAATGTATTAAATTATGCTTTTTGATATCTCTTTCTGAAATGCAGATTATCAAATTTTTATGTGCTGTATGTGCGTGCTGACTCTGTCCATACATAGCAAATGCAGTTAAAATACTAACATTTCCTTGTAATAGTTTGATTGATGAGAATTTGCTTAAAAAGGGGGGGAGGAGAGAGAAATCAGATAAAAGAAGCTGGCTTGGGGAGTTTTGATAGGAATATTTGTGAGTCCCAATTCACCCAGCTTTCAAATGATCCAGAAAATGATTGAGCCCCTTCTGAGCAATCAAGAAATAAAATTGGTTGCTGTGGGCCAGGCCTTCACTTGCTGCAGCTACTTGAATTAAACTACTTCTTTACATGAGGTCACAATTCTGCCCTGAAATGCAGCAATATGGGAAAGCCTCTCTGCTTTGTCATGTGTGCAGCCTTTCCGGGATGGTCACTGCTCCAACAGCTCAGTCCCTGGGTGCACCAGGTCTCAGACTGACCCTGTGCTGAGTTTTAGCAAGTAACGAGCAGAGGATGGGACACCCATCCGGGATGTTGTTCTTCACAGAGAAACACTGTCTTTAAATACAACTGTTCTACATCTTTCAGATTTCTCTCTGTCTGCAGGTAGGACTAAGTACAAGGGTTCAGCCTTGGAAATCTGAGGTTTTCTGTCCTAGACTTGCCCTGGCCACTAAGCAGATGGTTTATTTTGAGGGAACTGAAGCTCCAGTAACTCCCCTCACATTGCAGTCTCAGATCCATCATCCTTTATCTTTTAACAACCAGAGGGAGGCAGGTGTAGCTGTACTTCAGAACAGGGGCTGGAAGATTAGTCAAGCCAACCCAAATATATATATCCACCACCATTAGGTTTTTCCCTGCAGCTATATACTGTCTCCCACGTGGCTTTAGGCAACATTTTCCAGTCTGCTTTTTGATAACACCACTGTCTAGTAGCACTTAGGACACTATCCCAGTATTAACACACAACCCGTCTTCCTGCAATCAAGTATTTCCTTCCACCAGGAGAGCTGCCAGGTTGTGGGCACATCTGTTGGCTTGTTTATACTTTAATGTCATCCAAGTAATAAGAGCATCAGGAAAAAGAAAACAAAACGCTGAAAACCCTCTAGTGGGGTTGCTGCTGCTGTGTGTGCCTATGGTAACTACTGTAAGCATTAAGATGAAGCACTTTGAGCATGAATAATAATAAAAAAAATATTCTGGAAGATAGATTAAAGCACCCCAGCACTTTGTAATAGTATTTGTAATGCAGATAAAGCGTTTGTACTGTAATTTCCAGCAACACCAACAAAATAAGTAAGTGTGCTTGGATTGCATTTTTCTTTCAAAAACTGTTTCAAAAATTATTCATACTGAAGGAAAACAACCTAAACTGGGTTTAGAAACACAATACAAGCGGGAAAGTTACTCGCTGTTATCAGCATGACAAGTGCAACCTGTTACTTTGATAAATGGTTCTTGAAGAAAGGCACAAAGCTCATCTGCTTTGTGTTTTAACTTCAATTAAGTAGTGAATTAATGTTTGCAAAGTGCTTGGAGATCCTTCATCAGACAGTGCTCACACAAGTGTAAAGTGTTTTCAGCATGAAACATATTTCCAGGAGTTATACTAACCTATTCAAGTAATTCTGACAGCCTGATCTGCAGCCTGAAGTGGTCAGGGAAAAAGATCCCTGCTGACTTCAAGGTATATCAGATAAAGCCTGCAGGACATGAACCTTGATTTAGTAGGCAAGTCCCACAGAAGAGAGCTGGAATACTTCCACAGTCAGACACAGGCATGTATTTAAGTAGCTTGCTTTTAGAGACTATAATTTTATATGCATGCTATTCATTGAGTCATAGAGCTTAGGGCCAGAAAAGGCCATTAGCACAGCTCAACCAACCTCCTGTTTATTTCAGGCCATTACATTTCAGCCAATAACCCTGTACTGAGCACAACAACCTGTGTCTGCTGAAACAGATCTTCCAGAAAGTGCCTCCAGGCTTGTTTTAAGGCCAGGTGGGTATAAGAAATCTACCACTTCATTTGAAACAGTGCTTAATCAGCTTCAATGTTTAAAATGTGAACCTTATTTTATTATCCCTCCTCTCAATTTACCTGGCTTCAGGTCCTAACCATTGGTTCCCACTATGCCTTTCTAACCTGAACGAACAAGCCCTTTAGCAGACAGAAATTTTCTGCAGCAGCATTTGCTGTACTGGCATTACAAAGGCTACTTTCATGCTTGAGGGTGGAAGATCACTGCTTGGGATAAGAAAGAAGCTGAAAGAATTAATGGTATTCTATAAGTATCCAATGCAGTAGGGCTGCTACAAAGAGAGACATCTTTACTCCAAAGATCCCATAGCCTAGAAAGACAAAAACAGTCAAGTGAGGGAAGTGCAATGCCAAGAACATCACTGGAAAAGCATCCTCTTAGCTCTGTTTTATTGCCACTTATTTGCATAGAGAGGGCTGGAGATGTACAAAAACCTCCTTTCCTGGCCGGTTAGAGCCTGTGTCTTGGCAACGCTTCGTTCCCAGGAGGAGCAGCAGAACAAGGACTGATTCACCGCAGCAAACCTGGAACCCAGCAGGGCAAAAATCCCACCATATTTCCATGCCAGCATGGAAGCTTTGGGAGATGTGGAAAATACTGAGCCCAGCTTTGCAATATTGCTTGTGCTATGGGAGCATGTAGTCAAAGTAGATGGGAACTGCATTGGCCCATCACACTGGCAGGCAGATGAAGCATAGTGATGGGGACCTGCTGGAAGTTGGGAGCTGGATGCAAACCCAAACCTCTAAACTAAACACATTTAGAAAGCCATATGCCGCCAACCCAGGCAGTAAGGAGAAACCGTCTGTTTGCTCAGAGCCCAGTGCAACTCCCACGCATGGCAACAGAGATGGAGTTAGATTGGGCCCCTAGAAAGTATCTTTTGTTTATTATTTTATTATTATCTCTACGCTCTCCTCATAAAGCCTCTAGTTCAAAAATGCAAAGAATTTGTGAATAGACAGGGGATGCTCATCCCCACATAAACATCCAGCATTTCCACATCTGTAATGCCTAAATGCTCCGTGATAGCTCTGCCAGCACTTCTGAACTTCAGCAAGTGAATATCATTAGCAGCATCTCCCAGCCGCAGTGCAAGGGCTTCGTTTGCTTTACTGTTGGCTTGGTAACAGCTGCTGTTAACTGTTCAAGGTGGCAGGAGGGCAAAATAGTGCATATTGCTTTACTGCTCTTCAGAAAAGCCTTGTACATCCTTGGCAGGGTTTAATAGCAGCCAGCCACTCCCTGGAGCAATGTCCAGTGATGCTCTCAGGTTATGCTGTTTGGTGTTGTAGCAGTGTCCCCACCACTTCCACACAATGCCAAGGGACAGGGGGCAGAGCCCGTGGCCAGACTGTGGTAGCAGGGGCACCAAATGAGCATCTGGGAGCAGTCACCAGATATAGACAAACTCTGACGCCTTAATTGTACGTAATGGGGCAATGACGTGCAGCTCTGCTCCATCCTAACCCGGTAACAGTGAGAGTGAAGCAGGCATTGCTCCAGGTCCTGAAGCAGAGTCTCAGAGTTTTTCAAATTCAGTGGAGCAGCTGAGAGGAGGCCCATCCAAAATGCTGCTTGACTCACTCTCTCTCAGTGCACCAGCCAAAAGAGTTGTCTGGAAAGAGAAGCAGGGTCTATGTTCAGATCTCACCAACAGCTCTGTGTAATGCAGCATGTGATGCAACTACTGCCCGCCTTTAATATGCTTCGACAGGCTGCAAGAAAAACAGGTCTAGGTCATATTTTTACTTTGGTTTGGGTTTCTTTCTACCTATAGTTGTTAATGGTGCAGTGAGAGGGGGTGTAGAGAACCAGGCCCACAGCACTATCAACTGACATGAGAGAAATGCAATGGGAACTGATGCTTTTGGATGGGGAAGAGCTGGGCAAAGCCCAAGTTCTGAGGAACTCGGTGACCTGGAAAAGGGGTGACAAACACAAAATACAGCTGTCCACAGCTATCGTGGCACGGATCTCTGCAGCAGATGAGGATGAAGGACAGTTTAGCACGCACTACCTAGGAAATGTGACATTAAAACCATGGCAGTAACAAAATTAAGATACTAACAAGGTTTATCCCAAGGTTTCTAGTGGAGAAAGAGCTGGGACAGAGCTCACTGACTTTGAACTCCTAAACCTCCTAAATCAGGAGGTAAGACAAAGCTTTGAGGATGAGCCGTCTGCACAGAATGCATATAGAGTATGAGTGGGGAGAAATTAAATGACAAGATTACGCTGTGGTTTCATCTGCTGCTTAAAGAACCTCAGCCATGCACAATCACATTAGGTTCATCTGACACAATAGTTAGGAGAGAGAGAGTTTTTTTCTGGCTGTTTTTTTTAATGCCCTTACTATTCTGCTTATACCTGATTATAATCGTCAAGTTTTCTAGACTGTTATTTTTAATTCTCTTATCTTTCCCTCCAACTCTCTGGCTCCCTTGACCTGCTACCATAATGCACTTGCAGGGAAAAGCAGTTGTGGGAACTCTTGGCCTTTCTGCATTGTGAAGGACAGGACTGTCTCTGGGTTGCCGTTCATTCCATCAGCCATCGCTCAGAGAAAGCAGAATTTGCTGCAAACCAATAGCAGCACACTGACACTTAGCAGGATGGGAACGTGCTCTGGACTGACAAGGAACAATCACACATTGCATTAAAGGAAGGAAGGGGACAAGGAGGAGACAGGAAAAGAGGTAGAGAAGAGAAGGGGAGAAAAAGAAAAGAAGGAATGGTTAGCTGTTCAGAAGATGCCCTGTAATTTGAGTGTCAGTACTAAAATGTTAGGTCAGATGTTTTGATTGAATGTCAGTAGGAATTGTGTGCTGGGGAGTCATGCTTCCCACTTTACTGACAGAGCAAACTAATGGGAAAATATTCGAAACTGACTGATTTGGGTGACAAGACTCTCTCACTGATATCGCAAACAGGCACAGGAAATGCCACTGCATGAATAAATATATTTTCCCATGTATTTAAATAAGTATACAAAAAATAGTAAACTCAAACTCAAACAAAAGAACAGCTGAGTCCCTGCAGCCCTCCAGCAAGAACTCGCAAGTCCAGAAAAGAAACAAATCTATTTTCTTTCTTTTTTTTAAACTCTCCCAGTGAAATCAGCTTGATGATCTTCCCTCCACAACCTGTGTCTCTTTGGAAGAACAGCACTGTTAATTTGCTCTCTCACATGACTGGATGTAATACAGTTCTATAACCTTTTAACATTTTGCTGCTTGCGTGGCGTACCTGTGTCTTACTTATTGCTCATCAAATTATGCAGGGAATTCAGAGCCCTGCTAAGATGTTTTAAATACGTCCGCATCAAAAATATGCTGCTGTAATCCAAGCAGCACAAAATCATTATCACAGCCTCATCTGCATGTTAGGATTCATTCTCTCAGCCTGAGAACACAGCACTGAAATAGCCAAGCATAAAAGAGACGGAGAATTTTCCTCAGGAGGCATCTTGTAAATCATCGGGTTTTAATTTACAGATTTTTTTTCCTCCAGATTTCCATCTATTTATTTATTTATTGCTTTCCAGGATACACAGTAATTAATATTATCTCCTCTGCAGACAGGAGGGAAAAAAAAAGATATGATGCCTGAGCACATTCACTAAGTCTTCTTCATTGTGAGCTTGTGTGGATGGGAACAGTTGTGGAGCAGGAAGAGCATGGTTTAGGTTTTGGCCAAGGTCTTCTGAGTACTAGACAGCTCCTTCCTCTGCTTCATATGCCTAGAGTGACCTTGAGCAAAATCATGAAACTTCCAAGACGTCTTGAATGCCGTTGACTTTCAGCAGGACATGCTCCTCAATTTGGGTTCCTAAATGCAGATGGCTAGTTCAGAAGTCTTTACTTCTCATCCCTCTGTGCTTTTACTTCTAACCCTGAGACTGTGTAAGTTTGCCCTTTGTTCTGTGATATTCAAGGCACAGACTGTTTCTCTCATTGTCCGCCTGTAAGGTGCTCAGGATGACAAGCTTTCTATTAGGACCAGTAAGTTTCACTGTATACATAAAAATAGGAGGTACAGAAACTTCAGTGTTGTGTAGCTGGAAACAAAAACTAATATTTTACTGGTGGTTTTCTATGCCTCTACATAAGGGTGTCCAACCTGAGAAAAGTTAAAGTGACCTGATTTAGCATGAGTAGATTTTCAGCATTTTGGTAAAGCTGAATGCCAAAAAAATCACTACAAGTGACTGAAAATGTAAGCCAAAGCTTTTCACTTGCAAATCTCCAGATCAATTCTGGCTCAGGCAAGCAGGCACTGGAAGTTGTTCCTGTCTGACGGCTGCATCGGTGGCATCTGGAGAATGAGCTGCTAAGTTTCAGCTTAATTTCTAGTGAATACATTATGAAAACCCATTCAGTGCATACATCCTGGTACCTACCAACTGCGACTGCCTGTGAATCATCAGGAATGCATTTGTACAAATGATGCTACCACAAAAAAAAAAGCCCAACACCCACAAATGAGAGTGATTGCATCATTCTATGCTTAGCACAGAAATTGGACATTGAGTCATAAAAACCATTTTTGTTTCTTGAGGCCAAGAGCACAGAAGGAGAGGAAACACGTCCAAATTTTGGAATCCAGATCTAGATAGGTTTGTCTAGCCAATGAGCTGCTCCTGAAATACTGCTGTGAGCAGCTTTGTGGACTGACAGAGGCAATGGCCTCAAGGGAAGGCAAGAAGAGCAGATTAATTACAATGTCAAAGTTAAACTGAAACAAAAGCAAGTGGAGGGAGAGCCAGCTGTGAGCCCAATGAACCTCTCTAAAGTAGAAATTTTGCAGCAATTAATAGGACTGCACCCTGATAAAGGTTACCCTGTCACTGCTAATAGCGTGTGATTTTTTCCCCTATACCCATATCTATATTGTTTGTCAGGAATGAACTTTTAATAAGATTATGCTGTCAGATCTCATCACAAGAGTGACCACACACATGGTACAGTAGATACAGTGCAAAGATCTGCTTTGATTTTCTCCTCTGAGGTGCCAAACTAGTTTCAAACATGCATCAGAGCCGTTGGGACCGAGACAAGTCACGCAACACCAAGGCAGGACTATCTTCAGAAGCTTTCTCAGACTGCAAAAGAGAAGGGCAAAGACAGGTTGGTAAGAGGTAAGATACAAAGATTCCAGTCCCATCTCTGCTAATAGCTTTTGATAACTGTGTCAGGCTGTCTGGGTCATGATTTCTCCAATCGTGCAGTTGGATGTGTGAAAATGCCCACACAACTGGATTCTCAACTTGACCAAAAAATTGCATTGGTGGAGCATAGTGAGGTGGGGATCATTATCAAACCTCCACCTGGGCCAAGCGGTGCAATTTAGCTAAAAAATGACACCTATACATTTGGAGTGATAAATGCGCACATGCATGAATGCAACTTGTGCCTTTTATCCCCCTGGGTCTTCACGTCCTTTTCCATTCCACACACATTTAGAAAATGGGTGACATTTTTAGCTATCTCACCGGATTACCTTTGAGAATGAATTAATGCCTGTAAAGAGCTCTGTGATTCTTGGACGGAAGGTGCCATAGGCACAGAGATTATAATTAAACTACTAAACCTGTGCAGTTGGATTTACTCAAAGTGCTGCCAACAACTGCGCGCTGCGTTTTGAAACAGAGCAATACACACACATACTTCCAGCTAAAGGGACGGACATGACCCATATTTGTGCCCTCAAGGCTGCTTGGCAAAAATGCAACCAACAAACTTCATCAAGCTTTGAAGGCTGCTCAAGGGAAAACATCGGATTCCTTTGCAGATCTTTGGGGCAATAAGTCAACTGAAAGTCACCTTGCGTGACCCATCAAAACAATAGTCATTGGCACTGAATATTATTGTTTTATTCAACACAGGGAACCAAATTTAGTCCTTACTTCTGATACATAAAGGAAGAGCTCAGTAAGGCTATTTTATCTCTTGGTAGACTGGTTTTCTTCTACCTCCCAGTCATGAATTTTCACAAGGATCCTCTTCCATGAGGTTTCCTCCAGCAGGCTGGAGGGCACATGCCACTTGCAAGTATTCAGAATTGCATACTGACCATCAGCCCTTCAAAATAATTTCAGCTGTTAGAGAAAGGTGCAGTCACAAAAGTTGGTAGACCTGACCTATGAACCCCAAATAATAAGAAGAGTTTGTATGAGGTCAAGTGGACACCAAAGCATTAAGCAAACCACCTTCCTGACATTCTTTCTATAGTCAGTTACCCATGATGCTGAGCACATTCTTAAGACATGAACTAATATTTGGACCTCTAGGGAAAGCCTGATAAAACTTCACTGAGAGCAATTTAACGTGAGGAAATTGAACATCCCAGCTTGCTTCAGTCCATGGTGAACAGAGCAAGGTGAATAGCCACAGTGAGGGTCATAGCATTAGCACGACAAACCTGCTCTGATGCTCACTCCTTCAACTCTACTATAGCCAGACCTCTAGGAACTGCTCCCATCTCCTCCTACAGGTATACTTAACTCCTACAGGAAGGAGAGGACCAGTTTTGTGTGCTCAGCACTTCCTGGCACTAAAGCTTTACAGGAGTCAGGGATATAGAACCAATAGGAGCCTCAGAACGTTTCATACATTGCAGTGGTAATTCATGGTGGAGGAAGCGATAACATCTGGAAGACACTTATTTATTAACCATTTTGTAATCACAATACATGCAATTACAGTCTGACAAGACATTGCCAACGTGAACAACATCTGGAAGTAAACTGGGTTCTTCAAAATGAGTACAGTTTCATTTCCATTATTATTTGCTTCTGCTGAGAGTGGCAGTAAACTGTAGTTAATAAAGGAAAGTCAGCTTTTATGGGCTAGGAAGACAGTAAATATATGCAAAATGGTTTGTTGAATCTAGCAGTGGGGTGCCGTAAGAGGCTTCATAAAGCAGGGATAGAGTTTAGCATCATTCTTCTAGGGCTAAGAGTGATGTAGAATAAATCTCTTGAGTCTACTTACTGACTGGCCCAGTTAAGACAGCGTACACGCAGTCAGTGCTTCTTCCTCTGCAGAGTTTCTGTTAATCACTGTTAATGCCAGTCATCAGATCACTAATCATTTGAAACAAGAAGCTGCAGATAATAAGACAGAGATTCAGAATGAGATAAATAGCACAGATCTCCCCACGGGTAGGAAGGAGGTCTGAGCCCACCTGCTGCTGATGCTGTCTGCTACTGCATGAGGCTATTTGCCTTCCTAATCTTTATTAGGATAGGAGTTACTCTACCCTGGCACAGAGAAGGCAGCAGGAAGCTTGAGAAACCTTCACATGGACATACGGTCACAGGGATGGATGCGGCCAGACCCTGACCATGTCCCTCTGCAGCAGATGGGAAGAGCACAATAAACCTGTCTCATGGCCATGCCTCAGCAGACTCAATGTCTATGTGTTTTGTGGCAGTTTGATTATTGAGCTGCAAGTGCCCATAGCTATACACTCAATCACTTGAGCAGTCTTGATGGGAAGTCAAGTTAACTCTTAAGTCCCAAATCACTATTCTAACCCAACCTGATTCGTTCTGTTGACTACACAAACCTGCCAAAGCAACACCATTTTCTCTTGCCTTTGGAGAGGATTTCAGAGTAGGTGCACAGGCAGAAACTATGGTTCTGCTGATGGCAAATTGTGTCTCAGTTTATCATTTGCAGGCCTGGAAATATGACCTGCGTTGTCTAAAACAATCCATTTCTCTGCTCAGAGCAAAGGCGATGAAAAGGTTATGCCACTGTGGTGCAAATTTTCCTTGTAAATCAGATCCAGAATTTAATGCCTGGCAGCCACTTTCTCTGACTTATTTAAGATACTGAACCAAGGGCATATGCCTGCAGATGTTAGAATGTGGATTTACATGGCAGTTTGGGATGTGGGTCTCTGGCATGTACTACCAATGTCAGCTTCATTTCATCTGGTGATGGAATTCTGTGTCCTTGGCATATGACATTTTATGATACAGGATCTGCCTTTTGAACACAGGTTTACCTGGGGGGTGTTAGAGTGGGCTAGATAGCAGTACAAATATGGTATCCAGTGACTCTTAAAGGTAGGACTTCACAATATAACAAGGAGAAAAACTGGATATGCAGGGGAGGAGGAGAGGAGGAGAGAGAATAGACTCGTGGCTTGATCTTGCCTGGAGCTGATTTGAACAGTCTCCATGGGAGTTAGGACTATTTCATACTTAACAGTGGGAGTTCAGGTAATTGTGAGATTGAATCTTACAGGAGACCATGAGTTGCCAAAGGGGAAGTCAAATAACATCAAAGCAATCAAAGGAATTCTTCAGGAATTACTGAGTGAAATTCTCTGGCTCAAACAGACCTTAGGCTAGATTAACTACAATTGGTGCATCTAGATCCAAGATCTGCAAATATCGCAAGTCATGTCCATTTCTATTTTGCTCTTGCTTCTAAGTCTTTACCTTGAAACCTTGATCTGACTGAGGTAAAACAACAAAGAAAAGAGGAGGAACACTGACAAGTGCTGCCTTTAGAAGAAGGGCTGTCTAGAGACAGGGAATGTGAATATCTTCGGAACAAATAAGTGAGGGTTAAGTCCTGCCTTCATTCAGTGAATAAATGGAGACAAGAGCCAAACAGGTTATGAGATGGCCATGTGAAGCCTGAGTGTAGATAAAAGATATCTGTGCAACAAGACAGCCCAGCTAAATTCCTTAGTACAGCTCAGAGACTCAACTCAACCACCAGTGGGACTGGTTCAGGATCAGCCTCTGCAACACACCAACATCATATAACCAAATACTTATCTCAATGATCACAGAAAAGCTGTTTCCCCCTGTGTCTCACCATCAGATTGCATCCCCAGCAGAAGGCAGTTGTGGAACCCTGCAGCACTCATGTTAGAACTGAGGAAGGACAAGGTGCATTCATCACCGCTCAGGCCAAAACACAACTCAGATCTTGCCTTCAAGGCCACTTTTCACAATAGCCCTGACCCTTTTAAGTCCTATTAGAGCTGATGAATCTCCATTGCTATTCTAAGGATCTCTTTGGGCTGTGCTGATAAGTGCTTCATTGGACTAGCAATGAGTCAATAAATTGTTTAATCTTTCTCAGTCAATCCATAGAGAAAGGAATAAGACAGTTGGTTTATTTATTTTATGTCCTTTTTCTCTAAGCTTCTTTAAGAGTGAGTTCCTTCCTCCTTCCCCTCTTCCAGCACTCATATGTACTCACATGCACACACTCACCCAGGACCTCACCGCCAGCTACCCCTGGTACAGACCGAGTGCTGTGTCACTGCTGGTGGATAACATCTCTGAACAAAAATATCTGGGAGACAGTGACCCTTTATAGAGCAAACGAGTCATTTGCTTTTATTTTGGGTAAAGTGCAAGCTGATGAGCTGCTATGTTAACTTTATGGGCTAGAGTTTCTCTGTATCCTCCCCAGCTGCCTATCAACCCCCTCAAAGAATATCCTTGAAAACCATTCATATAATATGAAGAAAGGTTGCTTCTCCAGATGGCTAAAGTAGCATCGCATGTTTCTTTTTAAAAACTCTCAACTGTTGCTGTCCATTTCCTAACTCCACCGTGCAGCACAGCATGTAAACCTCAACCTCCCTGGAGATGCACTTTAGCTGTGTGTCAAGTGCAGGTTATGCACATTTAGAGGAGCACCTGCTGTGAACAAGGTGTTACTGGTCTGCATTGTCTTGATGAGGCTAATATCTACATTTCATGTGTCTGTGGCTTATTATGAACTTTTTTTTTAAATTAAAACCTTATGCAGGCAAATAAACTCTCTTCTTCTTCATTTCAAAAGCAGAGGGCTGAAGCAAGCCCTCTAAAGCCTTGCTTAGGAACTTAATGAAGTGGTCTGGTTTCCAGGAGAGGCTGAGTACCTGGTAAGACTGGAGTAAAATCAAGGGCTGGAAATCATACTTTTCAGATGAAGCAAGGTTCTTATTAAACCTACAGAGAGATATCTTCAGTTTGTCAGTCCGATGGTGAAGCCAAATTTGCACTCCAAGACAGGGTATAAATCTTCCATCTGCCAGAATTCAGTAGTATTGGATTTAGAGTTTAGGTTTAGCTTTCTTCCAGAACATACACACAAACATATCATCAGTAGGTAAATAAAACAGCCTAATGGGAAAATACTCATCATAATTTACTCTTCTAGGAAAGTAAAGAAAGAATTTTCCTTCAGTCTGAGCTATTAGAAAATTGGCTTAATGAAACTACTAATTAAGCTAGTCTTCTTTCTCTGAATCATCAGCTATGTCGTAATCACTACCAGACAAAAGGGTCCCATGGCTGATATGGTGTGGCCAGAGAAAGAATATCGCAAATTATTGTTATTATTTTATAACCGCCCCTGTCCTCCATCCTGTTTGACCACTTCCTGCATGCACTCCTCAATTCCCTTCTGCCTTCTTCAGTTTGATTTATGACTTTAAAGAGTGGGACCTGTCTTAAGGACATTTCCTAAAACAGGAAATATATGTGACATAGGTAAAACAAGACATACAAAAACTAGGAACTATTCTTATCAGTCACTAGCTCCATCATTATAGGTGGTCTTCCACTTTACTTACAGTATATATGTCACCCTAATAATCTCCCTCAAGCAGAACTAGAAATCATTCCTTAAGTCCCATCCTCCTTTAGAGATATGTAGGATATTTCTGATCAGTGAGTTTCCAAGAGCCCAGATATTTAATTTGCATGGTTAGTGATGATTAAGATCCTCTTGTTTCTACAATGTTTCTTAAATAAAGTGTAAACACGTCCTGTCCAACCCTGTTAAACAGTGAGACATGTGGAAACGCTAATGGAATTGCTAAGATACCGAAACTAGCCACACACAGACACAAATCCACATGGTCACATGTATATACATCTATGCATGTTGCTGTGTTTGCATATACAAAAAAAAAAAAAAAAGCAAGCATGCCTACACAGATATAGATATCCAGGCAGTTATATGTATTCCTTCTGTCACGCCTTAACTGCAAGTAGGCTTAATGTCTAGGGATTTCCACTAAAACTCCAGCTTGATTTCCCACCAGGAAACGTGGGGAAATTAAATCAACCTGTCTGGGTACTCGGTGAATATAATTCCCTATTCACAATTGATGAATCAAACAGATAGGCTTAACCAAACAGTACTTGCTAAGAAGTCACAAGAGAGAAGGAAAGGAACAGAATAATAGTCAAGAAGAAAGCCCAGTTCACAAATAACCCCTTCCCAACGTATCCTCCCTGAAGGGCCAGCTAGGTTTCCTCCTCCTGTAATTGCACCATGCTGAAGTTTATCAAGCTATATGGGCGTTTTATGGTAGCCTAGTGCACCCTAGGTTGATGCAGAAGATGTATTCACACCTGTACCTGGGAATCCAGGTGCTTTCCCCATCAGCCACTCCTTTTAGCTGCTGCCCCATGACTCCACTTCTCAGGAGGAGCCGCATACAGGATCTCATGACAATGCTCATAGAAATCCCAGAAGTTTATTAAAAGCGGTGTTTTTCCTCATTCCTTGGCTCACAACTTCTGTTCCATGTCTGTAAGCTACAGGATGACATGAATGTTCCCTAGGCTTTTAAAAAATATGGTATTCTGTATTTCCTTGACTGTACAATATACTTGATTTTAGCAGAAATTGCCCCTAAAGGTTGCAGACTACTAAATGTGAATTTTCAACATGAAGTGACTTTCTATTCACTCTCCTCATTTCTCATCAGATACCAAGGCAATATTTTTATCCTTCTTGTTTTCTGCCCCTCAAGTGCTCTCCAGATGCAGCTGATCTTTTCTTCTAGGCTTCGGTCCACCAGACAAATCTCTATATATTTACACACACATCCATATATGTCTATACAGCTGTATGAATTAGCAAATAACTAAATAAACAAACAGATAAACCTGTTACACGCTACAACTGCTTCATGAATTTATAACATATGGTGGTAAAGCACTATAAAAAACTGTAAACTATAAAGAGGGTTATACAATCCCATTCATTTATCATGTTACAATGAGTAATTTGTGCACTAGGCAGGAAAGAGAAAACCCACACAGTTGGAGAGTGCATATGTACTTCTGAGGCTCACACTAGAGAGCCTTTTATAAAACATACACATGATTTGAATTCCAAAGCAAAAGTACCGAGAGGCAAAGCACAGGTTAGTATTGTTATATGGTATGCACAGAGCTTAGGAAGAAAGGGCACTAGCTGACGTCCTATAATGATAAGAAGACTTTCAAACAGTCTGTGCTTCTGTACAGTTCAGCCCCTGTCCATTTAGGAGTTGAGCTCCAGCCTACAGCTATAGAATCTTTCCTTAGTGCAGTTATAGAAATGGCAAGATGGTGCCTAAAGGAGAAACCAGGATTGGGTGCATTTTCTGCTGATTTTGATCAGGTTTCACTCTTTTTTTTTGCCTCCCTTTACATGTTTGGTAGCATTTATGTTGAACCAGTCCCAGGTGGGTCCATGTACTTATGGTCCAGGCTGTGATTCACACTCAAATCCACATATTATGTGGAGACAAAACAAGAACGGTGAATTTAAGCGCTGCATTTCTGTAGAGTGTTTCTGACCAGCCTAGTGTCTCACATAGCGTATTATTAAATCACCCAGATTCTCCAGATAGCACACAGCCCTGTAATTCACATCTACCTGTTTCTGATTTGACATTTCATTTTTTTTTTTCAGTTGGCAAAGAGCTTTTATGAAACATATAACAGATGCCACATGCTCTGTCCTGGAAATGGATTAGTTTTCCCAGTGGGGAAAGTGAATGATGTAGGTTGTGTCCCAGTTGTCATGTCCCAGTGCAAATGGTTAAGATCTTCTTTTTGTCTCAGCAAATGCCCTGTAGAAGCTTGAGCTGGGTTTAGGCCCTAGGGTCATTGCTAAGCAGTTTCTCTTTCATCCTTTTTAGCACCAGCAGACACAGCTTGAAACATGTATACAAGATGCCGCTTTACAGCATCCCTTATTCACTGGTACCTTGGAGACTCCAGTTCATTGAAAGTAATAAAACCAGATCATCAAAAAGAATTCTTTTGAACAGGCTTTGGGCTCTGCTGTGCTACTTGGTTACGGATATTCATCTTCCTGGAAACTGTGCTGTTTGATACAGCATACCGGTATGAAAGCATCAGCTGCCTCCCTGGTGCATTAACCCCTCGAGTGTTGAAATCACGATCCTTGAATAGCAAAACAGCTATCACTTATAATTGGTTGAGGGCAGAAGCAGATTTTATTCTCCCAGATACAGGGAGGCTGCACACTGGGGTCAGAGGGTTTCCCTATCCTCATCCTACTCCAGTGATGCAACGGGCTGTGTGCAAAAGAACAGGAAGCAGGGAGAAACAGCCTCTGTTGGCTACAGGTACAGGCAGGCTGTGAGGTGACTCCTGTATCAAAGGATGCCATAGCACTTAATCCAAACTGGAAACACAGATGTGCTGAAAACACAGGCGTTCTGATACTCGAGGCTTTAACCATCTGTAAACTTTACGTATCCCACCATCCTATATATATTATAGGCCCTGATGTCAAAGCTTTAACCCCTCCTTCAATCTGGCAGAGGGAGAGTTGTTACTGTTGTCAGAGTTGCCAGAGTCCTGGTGCCTTCCCATGGCATCCAACCTTTCTTTCATTTGTTTCAGCTAGCAAGAAGAGAGGGTCTCCATGGGCAACATCAGCAAGTGTCTATGGTTCCCAGGTTTTATTTCTTTAAATGGGGAAAAGAGCAAGGATGGTGCAGTTGGGCTAACTTCTCCTGAACATCCTGTTTGAGAGACTGGCATGTATTGTTACCTACTGTTTGCATGTGTGTTTGCAGCACAGGGAGGATGGCGGGCTGAACTTTTCTGTTGACCGCCATAGGGTTGCCACATGCCTCCACCCTGAGACCTCTCTGTTTTGTTCTAGCTTCACACCAGGCCAGCAAACCCAGTTTGCTTGCAATATTCTTCCATTAGCACATCTACTAGTTCCAAGATTGTCCCTTGAACTGCAGCTTATCAGCTGCTGGGGAGAAGCAGCAGAAGAGGGTCACTCTATCCATCAGATCTCTTCCTTATTATCTCTTTCCAGACCCCCCCCCATTACTTGCCAATAGCAGAGACCTCGGTTAGAAGGATATTTGGTATGACCTCGTACAGCTAGCTTTGTGCTCTGTATCATATGGCTGAATGGTTGGACTCGATGATCCGGTGGGTCTCTTCCAACCCGGTGATTCTATGATTCTACATTGCACTGGTGAAACTCCTGTGCTTACTGAGGATGGGTGAAGAGTCTTACCTTCCCAACTCACTCCTTATTTCATAGTTTTCCCTGTGAGCTCTGACAGCAGGAAAGTGTATAGTGCCTTTTACTCACGGCTTGTGAATAGATGCAAATAGAACACTTAAGGGCACTCTTTGGGTCTCCCTCTCTGTTCCTGGCCTGAACTTGAGCCGTGTCTGCCCTGCTGCACCCATGTCACCAGAGAGGCTGTCTCAGGCTTCAGATCCACATCACACACCAGTAGTTCCCTTCACAGCATCCTTCTGTTCCCAGAATAGACTCTACCAGGGACAAAGCAGGAAGGAAAATGGCTGGAGTTTCAAATCAGCTCAGAATAAATCAATGCAGGATCCCCGGGAGGTCGTTTTTACAGAATCTGCCTGCACTAGAATAGCAAGCAGAGGAGCAGGAGAGTAGTAGCTGCCATTGATCACACCTGATTACTTATTAAAGTGTATAAGGAAATATGTTGGAGGAGTAAAACAGGACTCCTTCTGGGGGAAAAGGAAGAGGAAAATATCACAAAAATGGACTCCTACAATGCTGTCTTATGTTACAGCCCCATTTTTTTCCTCTAGATTTCATCATTAGTTCATGTACTCTGAGGCTAAGGTGAATCTGTCACTTGAGAGAGATCTGAGTACAGTCAGGGTGCAGGCAACATGTGCACAGCCCTCACATGAATAAATATAATAAAAGATGCCTCTTAATTCAAGTGCCTTTATGACTGTTTCTGCACATCTCTGTATAGACACACATGCCTCTGTGTGTGTGTCTGAGGACAGGCAGGTCTCTGTCTGCATATATAGCATGTATTTGTACACATAACAAATCTTTCTTTGTGTGGCAGTTTCAGTATAATAACTGCATGTGTGTGTCTGTGTGAGGGGGGTGCATTTACATCCCTAGGCCAGCAAGATTCCTCCCACACACGTGTCTGAACATAGACCCCCTCAAAAAGTAGCGTTTTGCACACAGAGAGCCTAAAGCAAGTGGGTCCTCTACAGAACTGCTCATAAGCTACTGTGGTATTAGTTAAGAAAGCAACATGTCTTCACAAAACCTAAAATAAGCCCTACATCAAAACCAGTACAAAACAACTCTAAACCCCCAGGCTACTGCAGGATTATACAGTTGTGAAATACATTATCCAGCCTTTAAAGTCATCTTTGAGTATCTGCCTGGAGTCATTCAGACAGCCCGGGCTCTCAGATACATAATAATAAAAAAAAAAGAGCTTGCAGATGGTCCCAGGAAGGTAGCATGTCCAGGTCCAAATTCTTCCTGCAGGGAGAGGCCAAAGGGATTATATTTGAATTCCTTGTTTGCCATAATAATGGCTCAGCCAGGAAAACAAAAAAATGAAGAGTTACAGGACTCCTGTGAATGACTCATTGCATCAGAGACCTAGAAGTAGATAGGCCATTCCTTAGCAATAAAGAAGCAAGGTACAGTAATTTCCAATAGAAGCCTTTGGATGGATTTGCAGGTAGAGTTTTCTGTTTTATCCGCAGCAGGCACACTGACTTCAGCTTCCAGTTGCTTCTTATGGTTAGTCAGTCAAGCTTCTAATTAGATCTCCTTTTGACTTCCTCTCTGAGACACACCAGGGCTGGGTCTGTCTCCTACTAACATGCAGACCAGTTTACTTAGTGTGGGAACTAAGGAGAGCAACTACTGATTCTTAAGAGGTGATGATGCCCCTGCCTTGTACAACACGTCTGCTGGTGCTTGTACGTCACTGTTGCTCCTTATGGTGTAGAGCTGTGAAGAGCTTGCAGTCAAATTATCCTTCTGTTTGTGGAGCTAAAAAAGCATAGCCTGTGCTTACCGAAGAGCACTGGGGACTGTCCTGTGAGCTGAGTGTTTCTAAAGCTGAAGATGCTTGTGTTCCCATGACTGTGCCTGTAAGTGTGTGCAGCTGACCGCTATGGCATCTCTGCTCTGGTGACCTTGGGTTCAGTCTAACCAATGAGCCAGCTAATATGTTTGTGTTAACATAAGCAAAGGCAGTGACAGTGGCAGTCAGAAGAAAACACACTAGCAATCAAACCAGAGAAAAGGAATTAGGGGAAGAGAAATCATTATTTTCCTCTTTGCAATAGCACATGCTTTCCACTTACTTTTTTAAAATGACATTTTACTTGCTATTAGTTTACTGTGAACATCTCTAGTGCTGCCTTCCCTCCTCACAGCCATTTCCCTCAAGAACAAAATTAAATTTAAGCTACTAAAGTTGGACCTTTCTGAAGTAAAAGGAATCTTTAAAAATGGATTTTTTTAAAGGTCATTTTGAACTTTATCTGAGCACACATGGAGACGCAGGCCATTCAGCTAAATAATGCCATCTGACCACCTCCTGTCACCATTACTAGGATAAGAACATCATTTATGTGACAGGGAGAGGTGAAGGCTTTCCCTTCGTTCCTTTTATGCCTCTTCTAATTTTTGGAGATTTTAACGCTGTTCACTGTTATTGCTGCTTCTTGATTTCCCATTTGCCTTAATAACCCACAGGAAAAGTCATGAACTTACAGTGAAATGGGACACCTTGACTTTGACTCAAAACAGGACAGACTGAACTTCTTGCTCCCATGAGACCAGGCTGTATTCCCCAGGGTTCTGCCAGCTCCTTACCTTGACCACATCCTGCCACGGTGGCAGCTCCTTGACAGGATAGTATCAGAACAGTCCATCCACCTTCTTGAGTCTCCTTTTCTCTCCCAGAAATCCAGCTTCATGAATTAAATAAAATATATCTATTAGCATGAATCTAAGAATCTGTTTGACATCAAGCACAAGAAGTCTAGTCAATCTCACAAGCCTCTCTTGTGGGTTTTTGCTTCGCTGTGTGTGGAGGCAGTCTGTGAGACCACAACCCTGCTCCAGGTGGAGTTCAGGGAAGTACAGTATTTATGCCAGCACAGTCCCTATACACCACGGAAACCTTCACCACTGGCCTGAAGCATCTAGAATTAATTCTCTTAGTATTATCATCAACATTATCTTAACAGCAAACACTGGCATGCAGAGATGGCTTTGCCCTGCCGGTCTCCAGTCTGAACAAATAGGGCCTCTTAAAACCATGGACTTCATGTCCATATGCGTCAAGCACCTTCCTGCCATCAGCTGAAGGTAAAGGGGCTTGCACATAGATTGCTGTGTGAGGAACCATCTTGCAAGTTCAGTGCTGTGAAAACACTGCATGTTATTTACTGTACTCCGCTCTCTCTAATAAAACCTTAAATAACACCATATTTATTGAAGAGACACTTAAAAGTGTCCCATGACATACTTTGTGTGAATGGGAACTTGCCTGAAATGGAATTACAACACTCCACCTCTTCCTCCAATAGCATCCGTGTCCCAGTTCAGAGCTGCCCATTCTCCCTGAACAAGCTTCCCTTTAACAACATTCAAATATTTAATTTGCCAAGTGATGTGGGATTCCCAAAGGCTTGGAAGAATTATGATCAATGACAAAATATGACATTATTATAGGTAGCCTGTCTACTCGATGTCATCTGTGTTCTCTGCTGCTCCTTTAATAAGGTTGTCTTTCATATCCTATACACAATAGAAAAAGATTCTGATGCTAGAATTTCCTGGGTACTCTAAAAATTAAAACAGCCAAGTCCTTGTAGCATGAAAAAGACTGCTTTCATAGAATCATAGAATCATAGAACAACCAGGCTGGAAGAGACCCACCGGATCATCGAGTCCAACCGTTCAAAACCGTTTAGGCTTTCTAAAGCCTAAACCCCTCATATTTGAGGAAGTGTTCTTAATATTCTGTTATTTAGTTGTACAGGAGGAGGCCACTCCCAACCACCCAGTGCAAATCAGTAAGTGTTCCCCCGAAACCTAACAACACAGTGCCCTCTGCTGTGTTTTTCTCTGACATATTAAAAGGAGTAAAAAAAATAAAACAACCCTGCCGTGCTTTGCAGCCTATCCTCTGGCTCAAATTGAGATAAGCAGATGGTTTGTTAGTACTTATCAATGACTCAGTAACATCCAAGGAACTACATAAAACACTTTAGCCAGAGAGAAGTCAAAATTACAAAATGGATTCCATGTGAGGGAGAGCAAAAGCAATTGAAAAATCAAGTAGGGAGTGCAGAAGTACTAGCAGCTCCACGCCTTAGCTGTCTGTCTCTCCTTTCCAAGCAGAGCTCCAACCCCAGTTATTTAAGTAACTAGTTGCCATAGTCTCATTGCTTTGTCCTTCCAACCATCAAATGAAACTGGTTGCAACCACCACCATCTCAGGGGAGAACAACAGGCTGGGAAGAAGTAATTGCTGTCATCCTGCTCTTTATTTTGCCTGCAGTGCTAGCTGTTGACATTTTGGGGGACAGGGATCTTTGTGGATTACTGCAGAAGAGAAGGACAAACACAAGAAAGCCTAGGGAAACCTCAAGGAAAACGACAGCACTTCAGCAATTCTTACTTTGAGCTACTATCGCTTTGGGCTCAGTTAATTAAAATCAATAAATGCATTTGCTCTGATTTGGATTTTAGGCCTTCACTGAACAGTACTAAGACTTTCTTTCACAGATTCACCAATGATAAAGTCAATAATTTAAAATTAGCTAGACTGCTGTGAATATTGTCTTGGCAATGTAAGGTACCTCTGAGCACAGGGACTCCAGGGAATGCACAGGCATTAGGATTTTAAAGCAGCACCCTGCTGGAGCTGTGGCTGCAGAAAAAAAACCATTTCAGATACTCCAAAAGACTATGTTCAGACCTGCCTGAATACCAGTGTTTGGGAATGTTTCATTGTGGTGTCTGAGTTAACCTGCTAGAAAAATAGGGGCCATCTGCAAATTGAATCAAGGATCAATGAGGTGATAATCTCCAAAGTGCCAACTGTTGAGTCTTGCCACCAAAGCGTACAAAAATCACCACACTGGTTTTAAAATTGTGCCATTGAGAAATGTTTAGTTCTTTACACTGTCAGCCTGATATTTGAGATTGCCAGGTCCATGTTTCCAAGCTATTGTTTGCAACAGAAGCTGAAAAAGAAGGTAGAGCTCTCTTCATCACTGTTTTAAGCAAAACACTAAAATCAAGAGACATGTCTTGAAATGCTGAGATTTGACAACAGTCTAGGTTTGTGTCTGGGTTATGCTGTTATCTGGCGAGACCATGAAACCTACTCCAGAAGAAATATGGGTTTATCCGATCCCTCCCTGAAATTTAAGCATCATCCACCTCTAAACCTTTAGAAAACGCAGGACTCTTACGTCTTTGTCTTTCCACACTACCTTCCCTAGTGCTTCTTGCATCTTTCTGGGTCTCAGCCAGGCCTGGAAGCACCACGTAACCACAAGAAAGATTGCTTCTTGAGATCACCACCCAGGAGCAGGAAATATTACGAGCCTTTTGGGCGGGCCGGTTTTTGCTGAAGGAACCACCCTACCCAGCAGACATGAAACCTTGAACGGATCCAGAAATTCAGCCAATAGCTTATCTGCATCAGCATCAGCTACCACTAAGAATCAATTCACTTCACTGAAGCAGGGAAAATCCTAACTTATGGCATCTTTGAACACACGCAGCTAGCAACACTATTCTGATCAGAGAGCACAGTATGTGTGAACCATATGGAACAATAGGTAGAGCTCTCAAGTCCAAGGATTCAAAAATGTCCAGCCTGTTTTAGTCCACGGAGTGAAAGAAAAAACTGAGAGGGCAACTACAAACTGGGTGGGGATGTGAATGCACAGAAAGGTCCCTCTCTAATGCAGCCACCCCAAAGGTGAAAAACTGGGTGAATCCTCACTCAATTCAGCACTGCTTTAATTATCTGAAGGAAAACCCATGTAAATAGACTTTGAGACTCACTGGATAATAAATCTATGACAAAAGGAAAAGTAGAAGTCTCTGGGTTTGAATTTATTATCTGACCTCCCTGCTGAGCATTCCTGTGCAGCTGCAGGATAAAATAAATTGGTCTATCTAAAGAAACTGTAGGAAACATTTGAATATTCCCTGTTCAGAAATATTAACCTGTGATGCTTCTGACTACCTCTCTCTCAAGTGGAGAGTGGCACAGTCACAGTGAACTGATCAAGACACTAGGAATTTCACTGGAAGTGAGGAATGCAAAGGGGAGCAGACACCAGGCCAAGGCCCCTGCATTGCAAGTGTAAAAGAGTTGTCTTGCTAAAGCTGACTAGAATTAAAAAAAACCCCAACCTTCATTAAAATACTCTCCTGGGAAATGTGCAGCATATGACTACTTAAAGGAACTGATTTTGCTTAGAAATGCAGCCAAGTTCCCATATTTCTCAAAGATTAAAGATTCTTTTTCTATCCTTTATCTCGACTTTTCTTTTCCTTTTTCTTTTAAAAAGCCCTTGTAAGAAACTTAGCATGGAAAGGTGACTTCAGTGCACAGGAGACAGACACCATGCTGTTTGTTAAAGCAGACAAATAGAGGGCTCATCCTGTAGAGTAGCTGAGCACCAACACTTTCTGTCAGCTCAAGAAAAGCTTCAGGCTTGCAGCACTTAACCCAACTGAACTGTGAAGCCATTGTTCTGCAGGTTTAGCTCCAGCCTGAGTCCCTCTGAATTCAGTAAAGCTTCACCTGGGCAAAGGAAGACCATGATCAACTTGGCACTTTATCATAATGATATTAATCAAAATTAAACACTGTTTAAAGGACACTAACCGTACACTTTAGACTGAAAGTGTGATGGGTAAGATTAAATGAGACACATTCTGCAGACTCCCAGGGACAAATTCTGAAAGAGAGGGTCACCACCATGTCTGCAGAAAAGCAGATTACAGACATCTCTCATTTGCAGGCACAAACTGGCAGATGGTTTGCAAAACAAGGAAAGCGAACTTAAAGCACCTACTCTGTCTTTTATGACTTTCACAAGCATGAGTTTTGCATGGAAAAAATATTTGTGTACATCATTAACAGATACAGGTCCTAACTCTTCACTTTGATTATTTCTTTTTAACTGCCTTGTTTCTGATGTTTTTTTTTAAAAGAGCACAACAGCTTCTCACAGTTTCTTCAAGATCTTGAAGAAAAATTATTCCTGGTGGGTCTTGAGCTCCCCCCATTGACTTCTCAATAGCAGCTAACATTGAGGCCTCATTTCAATGCTCTGCCACTGTCCAGACAAGCTTTTTGGGGTAGGATCTTGAATCTTTACAACAATGAAGATGTGATTGCCCTCTGCTGTGTGTATGCTAACTGTATTTTAGCACTACGACTTCTAAGGGAAGTTATTGCTATGCCAAGTCCTTCTTGGAGAGCGGTGCTATTCAGCTGAAGAGTTTATTTTCCTCTTTCTGCAGTGATGGAAGAAAAATCATTTCTCCCTAAGCTCTTGCCCCTCCCTCTCTGGCAAAAGTCTCTCATGTTCTCAAAGACCCTCCTGTCTCAGACTTGTAGCACAGGTTTATTACACGCTGTATTATGTGCTCCATCAGCACTCCAATGAGCTGATAGTAATATATTTAATGGTGCCAAAATTTGTGAATGTGCCAGGCTTTTGACATCGTTTGCCATAAACACTAATCCATAAACTCAGAGCTACAGGCCATCTGCATGTCACCCGAATGACTGGCTACCAAATCAGGTTTTCAACAGCCTTCAGCATGGCTCAGTTTCCATTGACTCTCCATAGCTAGTGTTGACAAAGGGCGTAACCATGCTCGTGGCTAAGGACTTTGGCTGTCTCCTGGCTTATGAGTGATTTCTATGGTAATTCAAGAGCAGACAGTTGTTATTCTTATTGTAGAAATAACCCGCCTCTTTTCTTCCTTGTACTCATGAAACGTTTGTGTCTTTGGGGAGATCTGGAGCTCCTTCTCTAAAACAGTAAATGCAGTTCTAAAACACAGCACCCTTATTCTTTTCCTGGCACAGACAGGGTAATTTCTCAGAAAGTCAGGGAATAATGTGAGAAAGAATTACGCCACAGTTTAGGACTTTTGTCACCTACTTGATCTTTAAGACATTCTCTACTCTTTCTTAGGTGTGCCATGGCATTTTGGATATATGAGAGGCAGCAACCTTAGGGAATACCACCTCATCAGTGGATCTGTAACTGAATATAATGCTGGAGATAGGTCATGCTCTTTCCTTTCCTTTACAGTGACATGAGGACTGAGTCGCGAAACAAAAAGATGTGGCTGAGAGGGAGCTCCCTGTCTATTCTTTACTGTTAAATCAACTCTGTTCAGCAGCATCAAGGCCCACAGCTATTCAAACGTACCTGAGGAATGAGAGCAAGACCAGTGATACGTGACTTTGATTTTAGACAAAAGGATGACACAAGAATTTCACATTGTTTATTTTAAGACAATTCCCTAGTTCTTTTTCTATCAGCCATTTGCTCCTTTTGCAAGAAATACGTTCTTGCAAACAACGCAATTTAGAAATGGTTCCAAGATTTGCTGTCTGCATCAATTTGTATTTGAAGCCTTTTTTTTAATGGCAGATTGTCTTATTCCTTGTTTTTCAGAATGATGTGTAGCTTTAAACTTCTAAATATGGGAACAGACCTTTATGACACCAAGAGCTCTTTAGTCCTGTGCAACAGCTATGGAAATGATGTCTCCTCTCCTCAACCTCCCCTACCAGTTTCTACCTCAATGGCACATTATGACACATCATTACGAACTATTTTATGTGGTTTGGTTTTTACTAATCCTCAGACTAAGGTGAGTAAAGCACAGCAGAGGACTGTCTTAATGAGTTTATTTACTTTTATTCTATCTGTTTATATTAGAGAAAGCAGACCAAGGCCTTTCATGTGGAAGGTGAGAAAGTTTACTATCATCATATAAGCTCTTTGCATAGCTGCTGACTGGCCCACAGGGAGCCACAGTTCAAGCATGCTTAAATATTTATTAAACAATGCTTTCACACTCCTATGTTTAAAACAGTTTCTTTCCACAAGCCACTTACCCCTTGTCAAAATCTCTTCTTGCAAACCACTTAATTCAGAAATGTTTGCAAAGCTCTGCTGTTTCAAATATTTTGACAGTCTCCTAATGAATGGAATGGTTTCCCCAGAGAGTTCTAATCAACCCCTTTTGAATGTTTCCAGGGATGGGGTTTCTACAACCTCTGGGCAACCTGTGTCAGTGTTTTATGACCCCCACAGTAAAATATTCCTTCCACACATCTAATCTGAATCTACTCTCATCTGGTTTAAAACCATTACCTATTCTTGCTCTAAGCTAAGTGATAACATAAACCGACAGTACAGAGAACACTGAAGGGGAAAAAAACCCAACTCAAATCACATAATTTGCCTTGGACATTTATTCCTTGTGGGACTTGGCACATTGTCATAAGTAATATTTTGAATATTTATTACATCCTCTGACTTTTCTAGAGCTGATGGATGTCAACTTCAATATAAAAACCTACCTACCATTAGACAATGACACAAACTCTTGAGCTTGCAATATTAATTCCTATAAGAATACTAAGGTTAATGAGGCAAAAAGAGTCTAAGAAGGAGGGAGGGCAATTAGACAAAGCTAGGAACAACATAAGCAGTTTTGACTGCACTATGAATGAAGTACAGTGGCTATTTCTGGCCCTCATATGTTATGTCAAACCTTAGTAAGTGCAGGCACAGTATCCACTTTCCTGCATGCTGATAATGAAATGGGAGGCTGCAAAATTGAGATTTGTTTTTCTCTGTGGACAGTGTAGAAACACTCTTAACTTTTCCATTGCCTGCCATCTCCCAGCCAAAAACATACCAAAGCAAGGGAATAACCAGACATGATTCCTCCAGCTCTATGCCCAGATCCAGGCTCTTTCCACTGTTCAGGTCAGGACATGGTGCCTTTCCACCTTTCAACCCTGACAATTACTATCACTGTCAGGAAGAGAATAATCAACCTAATCAGTGATGTGTCCAATGTTAAGCAGCACCAGATGCTTCAACATCCCCTTGCTTTAACCCTGGAATGTGAAAAGTAAGGGAGTTTCTTCCTGCTGTCTTGGCAAACGTTTTCTCAAGGCATTATCCATTTTATTACAGAAGCTCCACCTGTACCCTTGTTTACTTCCTTGTGCATATAAGACCCAAAGTGCAGGTAAAGGCAGACAGGGGAAAGCTACCTTTCTTCTGTAGAAGGCAGCTTGCCATCCAGACTGTGCCCTAATTTACTGAGCACCAAGGGGAGGACAAATCCAGTCCCCACTGCGGTAATTGTTCCACACCTGGACATGGGGTGATTGCCACCACTGGTACAATAAGCAGTTAGTATTACAAGAAGTGGAGCCAGCCCCAATTTGGTAAGAGTTTTGTCTTGTTAAGTTCATAATAATATTAAAATCAGCCCTTGGAAAGCATTAATAGAATATACGTAAGATTTCTGGGAAAATTTATACAAGTGCATGTCAGTGGGAAATACTTCATGTCCCAGCTCTTGCCTTACTGCTCATGGCTGATGGGGATCACTGCTTCGTATTGCCCAGCCCTGGTAAAGGATGCTCGCTTTCTACAACTGCAAAACGACTCTTAGAGAGTTTTATTTGCCAGCGTTTTCGGTATCACCACCTCAAGACTGGACATGAGAACGGGAGGCGGGATAGGAGTACAACCCCCGAGGCAGCTCCTGCGCCTGTGTGACCCGACTAGTTCCACAGCCTCTGGAGGAGGCGGTGGGACCAGATGGGACCAAGAAGGCCCAAGAAGGCCCAATAAGGCCCGACCTGCCCCCGCCGCCGGGCAGCGACGCTCCCCCGGCCCATGCGCCTTCTCGCGTGCCGCTTCTTGGGTTGTTCCACACTTCCCCTCAGAGGCGAGGGGCGCCTTTGAAAATACTAATCCATCCCTCCCTACATCGCCTTTAGGTAAATAGTAGCATTTCTATCCATTATAATAATGTTCTTATTATAGCTTTTCAATGATTCGTAGTGAGTGCGGCTGAAAGAAAGGGCGAGAAGAGCGCTTTAGCATTTCGCTCCCCCCCTCTATGCGTGGATGGTTCGGCCCACCCGGCCGCCGGAAGGGGCGGGGCGAGCGGAGGGTCAGAGCGGGCGCCGCGCGGTCGCCGCTCGCTGCCGGTCTTGTCATGCCGCCGCCCGGCCAGACCCCGCTCCCGGACTGGGATGGCCTGAAGCTCCGCGTGCGGACCCTTATCGCCACCCACCGCGTCATGATCTTCAGCAAGAGCTACTGCCCTTACTGCAATAAGGTGAGGCGGGTCTGGGAGCCGCGTCCCTCCCTCCGCCGCCCTGGCGAGCGCGGGCCGGGGGTAACTCGCCATAAGGAGCGAGCAGGGCGGCCTCCGCCCCGGGGGCGAGAAGCAGCGCTGGTGAGCAGGCCCTGGGCGGGGGGCCGCCCCCGAGAACGGCGCCCCGGGGCTTGAGGCGGTGTTCGTGTAGCGCCGTAGCCGTCCCGCTGAACTGAGGGATGAGTGAAGCGCCGGGGACCGCCTGTTGGAAGGCTCCAAGAGAGGCAGAAACCCGAGCGGGCCCTCTGAGTCCTTCCCTAGTCTCTCCACTTGAGTGAAGGAGTAGAAGTAGGTGAGGGAAGCTAGGCACAGCGCGCTTGTTCCTCAGCGAAACAGTTTATGTATCCGACACCCAGGGAAGTTGTGGCTGCCCCACCCTGGAGATGTTCAGGGCCAGGTTGCATGAGGCTTGAGGCAACCTGATTTAGTGGGAGATGTCCCTTACCATGAGGGAGGATTGGAACTGGATGAGCTTTAAAGTCCCTTCCAAATCAAACCATTCCGTCACTCTATGATACTTGAAGGTTAGGGTGCTGGTTGTGCTGTCTTCTTACTGAAAGTTTGACCAGCACGTTGGTGTTCAAATGATTGGACGAAGTTGCATCCCTGGAGAGGAATATAAATGTTATGCTGTTTTTGAAATTTGCGGGAGAAGGCCGACTCTGTAGTTCTACATACTGGCCATAATATGTTTTTTTTTTTAAAAAAAAAACCAAAAAACAACCTAAAAAAGAACAACCTGAACACTGATACACTGATGATGATGTTTTGAGAAAAATACCTTTTAGCCCTGATTTTGCATCACAGGGTAGCTGTAATTAGTGAGGCTAAGATATTAAAAGAACAGGATCCTCATTAGAATTTTAAATACCAACACGCTATAGTCACAACTCATACAGATTCTGGGCGTTTGTGGGCCTTGTGATTCTTAGCCGCTTACAAAGAGAATGTTATGAAGTGTTGGTTAAACCTCATAATATTGTATTTGATGTGGCCATGGTGGAAAAACCTAACTGGCAGTGCGAGATTGGCTCCTGGTGTTCCTCAGTGGAATTGGCAACCAGGAAAACACTTAGAAGTTGCACTCCCATGTGTAAGCTAGGTTTATTTCCTTTTGTGAGGGAGAAGATACTATGACCCTGTCGTAGAAGACTTCAATGAATGTATGCTGTCGCACTTGAAACTTATTGAGATTTTGGGAAAGGATGCTTCTCTGTATAAACAAGGCAGCAAACCCAATGCCTTTTTTCCAAGAAAGTTTTGGCAGATAGATAGTATTGCATAGTAGGTAGCACAAATCCTTCTAAAACTTGCTTCATTAATAACTTACTTAGTGGGAGTTCTAGCAGTTGAAGTAATGATAGGGTTGAGCCTTCCTCAGGTCTAGTCCAGTTCACAAAAATGTTTTCTGTGGAGAAATCCTTCTGTTGGGGGCTTAAGTACTGTCCATTGAGAAATAAATTACTTGTGTTAAAGTCTAGGCTAACTTTTTTTCTGCATTTGTTTAGAATTGCTTCCTTAGGCAAGGTTACTTACTTCAAGGTAACAATCAGATGTGAAGAATATTCTATTTATTGTCTTGGGAAGAATGGAGTATCAGGAGTAGGAGGGTCCTCTCTTATGGCTCTTTCTAGGAGGAAGAGTTGAAAGACCCTATGTGAATCTTTGTGAAGAAAGAGGTGATGAACTTAGAAGGGAGAAGAGCTGATTTTTCTAGTAGGCAAATCTACTTTGTTTACTTTTCCTCTTGGAACAGGAGAGAGATAATATAATGAAGTAAACACATGGAAGAGAAGAGGTATGTATTGCAAAGGGACAATTAGAGGAAGAAAGCTGATGAGAGAAGGAAGCCATGCATAAGACATCAAGTGGTAAAACGGAGAAATCTGTATGAGTAGCGACAGTATGGATGTTAGCACGCCCTCCCACTGAAAACTTAGAAACTAGTGAAAGGAATAGGAGAACAGTGGGTAATGCAGCATTCTAGCTTGCTGATCTAGTTTGTGGAATTAATGAAGTGGATATAATTTGAAAGCGTAGCTACAGCTTGGATTTTTAGCCTGTAATCACATAGTTTTGAGATCTTAAAGACAGATATGAAGAGTATACTCTGTGTCTGTCTGGGGATGGTTGTTAGTGATGTGCATTTGGTAGAATTAATGAAAAAATTATATTTAACACTAGTGGAGAGAACACTTGTGCTCTAAAAGGACCCAATTTAAGGGTTGGAGTTGTTTATTTCAAATGGATGCAGCCATGCTGGAAGAAAATTAAGACTCTGCTTTCCTTCAAAAAAGCACTGTAAATAAATTCTCTAAACTAATTAAGTAGTTGATTCTGTTCAGTTTAGTCAGTAGCATGACTAGGCAATTGTGCTGTTCTTTTTTCTGCAAATGCAATTTGTTGTTCAATTGCTTTAGGAAGGCAGTGGTGAAGAGGGGGTGGTTTTAGAATTACTTCCTTGTCATGATTTGACTTGACTGTTCTTTGTTGTCTTACCACCCTGAAAAGATTGAAGTTAAGGAAGATGGAAATACACAAAGAAAACAGATTTTTAGCATGAAAAATTGCCAAATCTGAATGATTATGGTCTGTATCCACAGAGGTTACTGGTCAGTTCAGCTGTAGCTGTTATAGAATGTTAGCTGACATGAGAAATGGCAGATACAGGACATACCATTGTTACTTCACTGTATGAAGCTTATTTCAAACCTGCTTAACTAGCCTAATGACATCTCCAGGAAGCATTTTCTAGTGTGTTAGACCAATTTCTCAGTTTCAGAGAGATAATGTGCTGCTTAGTAGTATCTGGAAATCTTTCTAATCTCCCTCTTTTTATGAAAACTGGAAGGGTTTAGTAGGTAAGGCCATTGCATTGGTCAGAAGGGAAATAAATGGTTCTATCGGTGACCGTGCAACCTATAATCCTGTCCCATACACTTGTTGGAGAAATTACGTTTTTAGGATTAGGGTATGGGGAAGAAAACTTTCTTCTGTTCTGTTGAAGCTTCTAGCATTGTGTGGTTCAGGAGTTTCTTGACTTGACTTTGTATAAGTTTTAGTCAGTTCAAGGTTTTTGGTGGATCTTTCCTTCATTAGTTGGTCTAATGGCTCTTTTCTCCTTTCAGTTTTGGCTTTTACAATGTTAGCTGGCAGAGAGGTTTATTTCCTTTTAATTTCAAAATTGTTTTCTGGTAAATGTAGCTACTGTTTGCACCAGTGATTATTTCTCAGAAATCATTTCCTGTTCACCTTATCTAGATATTACTCATTATTATCTTTCTGCTCCTCCTGATCATTTTATTTTCCAAACTGAAATAATCTCTTGCCTGCATTGAAGATCTGGTAATTGATCATATGCTTGTTGCTTTTCTCTATTTCATTAGCACAGTGCAAGCATTATCTGTTTATAAGCATGAAGTGCAATAGCTACTCATAGTTAGGATGCTGACATTTGTCTGAGTTTTATTCTCTCTACTGCATATCTTCAGTAGAGAATAAAGATTGCCTAAATGCATTGTCTTAAATCTGTCCTGTCTTGTTCTACTTATGGTCTCTATCCTGTCCTTTTCCCTGCCAGCTGCTAAGTTTTGGGGTTGTTCTCTTAGCAGTTTAAAAAAAGAGATACACAATGTTTTCATTCCCTCTTCCCCTCAAAACAATTTATTGCTGACTTCCGTATGCATGAACCCTGTTTCTAGGACATGTTCCAGTGGTACTGTATCTGAATTTATTCATGGTGATGCAGGAGAAAAACAGCCCTTTAATGACCAAGCATCTTTATGATGCTTCTCCTGTTTAATGGAGAAGAATAGTAGTTTAAAAGGTTGAAAATTGTAGCTATTGCATTCTGGTATTAACTCTCTTGATGTTTCACAAGCAAGATACAGCTGAGTTGGTAGAACAATGGCAAACAAGTTAGAACCACTCCTGCATGGTCCTGGAGGCTGACAGGTGTTGTTAAACAGCAAACCAAAAGTCAGAGCTGGCAAAAAAAAAATTAAGATCATCAAGTCTTTCCTCTGGCTCAGAGTAAAAGTAGTTGAAACACTTTTGAAATGTACTTTGAAGCCACTTGCTGATGAAGATTGTCATCTGCGAGGCAATATATCCTAGCGTCATGCTGTTAGGAAAAGCTTTTCCTCCAGTCTGATCTTGATCTCTTCTTGCAGCTCAAGACCATTAGTTCTATTCCATCTACCACCCCTTCACTTGTTCCTTGAGGTAGCCAATTATTTACTTAAATACAGTTACTCCTTTCCCCATCTTTTCTTGATGTTAAACTCAAATCATTGACTCCTATCAATAATTGTTCTCTGCTTGTTCTGAAAACTCCTTGAAGTACAGGAACCAAAGGGGAAGGCAGGGCTGGTAGGCATGAGGTGTCCTACTGCTCAATGCACTTGGAGATTATTACCCTTTCTGCAGCTTCTTATAATGCATTTTGGTTTGCATATTATCCTACATTCCCTCTTCCTCCTTCTTTCCTTAGTACTTTCAAGGAATTTAGCTGCTACTTCTTGATACTTGCCTATTTGACAGTTACTCTCATGGCTTTTGGTATCTCTCAGGGATGGAGCAGTCTGCAGCTAAGGAAAGTGTAGATTGAAACTTTTTCTTAAGGTGGTGAAAGTTGGAAGGCTGCTGTGATGTGCTTAATCTGAGTGCTGTTAAATAGCCTGGCTTTAAGTGGGGAACCCGCAAAACATAGAAGTAGTGCTAAACTTTACCAAAGGCATGTAGAGCTAGGCCCTCAGAGCATAATAACTGAGCCTTAGCAGTTACCCTTGTATGTCCAACAAACAAGTTTTACCCTGACCTGTGTATCAGATCTTGTGAAAGCTTTGCACTGGTGTCATATCCGTTTCTGTTGTAGGTGAAAGAACTCTTCCGCTCTATGCGTGTGGAGTACTATGCTCTGGAACTTGATGTAACTGGTAAGTAGAAGGAAAAAATCTTATCACGTGCTGCTTAATGTAACCGAAAATGGGCAACACTGCATGACTTCTTAGGCTGTCTTGAACTAATTGGAGGATATATGCAACAACTAAAATAAATTATAATATACACAGAGATAAAAGCAATTAGGCTTCAGTGTGGATTTTAGTACAGGATTTTAATATAACTGAAGGCTTTGACTCTTTCTGTGCAAATCATTAAAGGACAGAGGATGTGAGATCTGATTTCTCTCTGAGGAGCTCTTTCACAGGAAGAAAATTGATGTTTTTCTACTGCCTCAGGTTGCTTTGTGGCTTTAAAGGAATTGTTAATGTTTGACTTGGTACATGGGTGACCTTCCCAGGAAAAGTTGCTGAGTAGTTGGAAGGAAGGGTAAATTCCAGTACCTTGGCTGTTGCTAGTATGAGTCTTTTTTATTTTTTTAAAGCCCAAGCTGCTTTAGTTTTAACATGGGTAGTGCTGTATGCATATATGTACATAATGCACATAGCTTTTAATGTAGTTTTAAGAACAAGTATTTTCTACCATAATTATTGTCAACATTTTCATTGCACTATTGATAACCTGTTGGAAACTTAGTTTCCAATCATTTTTTTGAGGTATTTTGTGGTTAAGCAGTGTAGGGAGGAAAATGTGCTTATTTATTGCAACTCATCTTACTGTTTTTTACTTTTTTTTGAAGTTGTGATACTCTGAACTAATGATAGTCCAAAATACAAAGTACAATGTATTGTAATTTTTTTCTGGAATTACTTCTAATCAAGAATGTTTCCCTTGCAATTGCCGTGATTACTGTCACTAAAACTATGTGAACTTGGAGCAAAAAGCTGTTAGTGAAAGTGACTGCTGTAAATTGACATGCCCACATTTGCTACTGGACAGCTGCAAGGTCGAAATTGGCCCTGTGTAGGTGCTGGTGATTCAGATGACAGGTCAGGTCAGACAGTGATAATCTTAAAACTCAAAGGTTTAAGGCACTGTGGTGGGTAGAAGTAGTCTGAAAGTAGCCTTAGGGTAAGTAGAGGAGCATATTCATTCTTCCCATCCCCGTATTATCATAGTACAAAGGTTCTGGGCAAAGCTGTGTGCAGTAGCAGAGAACAGACTCCAAAACCAGACAATTCTCATGAAAGCAAAGCTGTGTGTATGATCTCCTGTGATACCTGGAAAAGAATTTTTGTGTAGTTTGAAGTGTGACACTCAGGAAGAGACAGATAAGAAACCAGGAAATGTAGGCAGTAAACTCCATTACTTCAGCTTTGTTCTGTCCTGTAGAATTATGGCTTGAAGTACCAGTTTATTCTCAGTATTAAAGCATGCTCATTTGAGAACTAGTTTCCGGAGCCTTGTTATGTTCAGGAAATCTACAAAAGCGATGGTTAAAATAGAATTACTTTCTTGTTAGGCCTACAGTATATTGCAGTCGAAACTTTCAATACTTCAGGTTGTTTTAGAAGCTCCCTTCGTGTAAGTTGTTCTATCTTGTACCTGTTTCTTCTGTTCTTAGATGATGGACCCAGTATTCAGCAAGTGTTAACAGAGCTAACTAACCAGAGGACAGTGCCTAATGTATTTGTGAATGGAACGCATATAGGTGGCTGTGATTCAACTTACCAGGTAACTTTTCTTTAAAAATTAACTGGAAGTAGACAAGATACTGACTAAATTATCTGTTTGGTCATAATTAAATTTTTGTGTGATGTAATAGACTGGGTGATCTAGGTCGGAGAAAGCAATGACACTCAGTTTTTGTTTGCTTAGAAACGTGAGTGGTAATTTGATCTTTTTTTAAACAGGCTTATAATGATGGATCACTGCAGAAACTTCTTGGGGACACCAAAGTAGCAGAACCCTATGATTATGATCTTATTATTATTGGTGGTGGCTCAGGTGGACTTGCATGTTCCAAGGTATGACTTGAAAATTGCATTAAAGAACAGGTTGTAAATGAAACTTCAGAAATTAGTCTCTGTATTAATCACAACAGTATGAATCATTTTGATGATTATGTTCGACTTGTTATTCAGTCAGTAGTGGTCTGGTAATGTGCTTACTCAAGAGATTGTGGTCTGTGTGCATCAGTGCCTGTGCCTGTTCAGGTCTTGATCCTAATAACAGCTTTAGGTTCCTGGCTGAGGGTGAACCAAAAGGGTTTGTTTTTTTTAAGTATCTGTTCTTTGTGTGTAGTGTGCAGGCACTTTAACACTTCCAAACAGTAATATGGAAAACCTAAAGGCTATTCTGGAAGTAATGCTGACTATTGAGGATTCAGCATCACCAGTCATCTAAAATCAGGTGCTTTCAGCTGTTCTCTCAAGGAACTGGCTCACTGCAAGTTCACTTTCTAGTGGCATTTTCAGAAATGGTGATAGAGATTGTGTATCTCTTGCACGAATAGCTGTTGTTGAGAGTGTCTCGGAACCTAAGATATAGACTGAGTTTTCTGTTCAACCAGGTATCCTGACTGTCAGGTGATGGTTTGGGCATGGTGATGCTGTTCTTGACAGCCTTGGTTATTGCTGTACAACAATAGTTGTGTGCAGTTTTCACTAGATAAATAGAACAAAGGCAGGAGAAGGTGACGTAGCACTGCTTCGATTGGCTAATCTTAGCTGGGTGTTTTCAGAATGCTTCACATCTTCCCTTACCCGTGCCTTCTGGGACATCAGTTATAAATTTGCTGATTTTACTGAATCTTTTCAGCTTGGGAGTGGTCAGGTTTTCAGAATACAAGATCCTATCAAAATTGAGCCAGGATTGCACTAACTGTGCAGGAGTTATTAAACCATTTTGAGGCACCTGAGCATTTGTTCCCAGCCCTTGAGAGATCAAACAATGAGTAGATTCACACAAGTGCTTGGTAATTCCTTGGATAGAATATCATAGGGTTATTCAGGTTAGAATGGACATCAGGAGGACATCCAGTCTAAGCTCCCGCTACAAGCGGAATCAACTGTGGGGTCAAGCAAGGTGATGGAAGAGCTCATCCATCTGGGTATTGAAAATAGGCAGGAGTGTAGATACTTTCTCCAGTTTATTAATGTCACTTTTTTCATTCATGAACATGCCAAGTCAGTCATGCCCTCCTTAGAGAAATGAGAAATAATAATAAATATTTCTTTGGGTAAGGTAGAGAAGGATCATAGTTTGATAAGCCCATCTCAGACCCTCTTCAGATAACAGCTTTTGATGGTGTAGGATCATATGGATGAAGCATCGAACACAAGTATGCATTAAAAGTTTATCTAGTGAAAGTGGTAGAAGAGCTGTATATAATAGCAGACTAACTAGCAAAGCAGTCTTCTATTAGTGCTAAGTATATTGTTACTGTAAATGAATGGACAGTCTTTCTTGTTCAGACAGGAATTCAGTAATGCTGACTTGTCTCTCTTTTATAGGAAGCTGCTGCCTTGGGAAAGAAAGTAATGGTGTTAGATTATGTTGTTCCAACTCCCCTCGGAACATCGTGGGGTAAGCTTCTGTTAACTTGTATTTTATCATGTTTGAGTAACAGTAATACATACCAAGTTGTTAGATACTATGGATTAACATTCTTAATAGTTGTGAATGAATTCCTCTCATTCTGGAACACAGATAAGAAAGGATTTGTTTTCCTGGTGTGCCAGCTTTTCTGGACAGTTATTTGTGGTTTGTGCTTTTCTAGTTCGGTTCTTTGTCAGGTGATGTTCCAGTTCTATTCACTTTCAAATTGCATCTAGAGCATGTGTGTGCACGTGTTCATTCTCATGTTTGCAGGGACTTTTTGCCTTTTAATTCATTTAGTTCTGTTTCATGGACAGCTGATCTAGGCTACCTCTAGAACAGTGTGACTCTATGGTTGTACATGCCTCACCTTTCCACAATTAAAGACAGCTGCTGTCTGACCTTATTAATGCTATTGGCAGCTGACTGAGTAAGGAACTTCATTGGTCAAGTTTTGTGGAGTTGAGGTGTGAATGTGCTTTCATAGCTAAGATTTCGAACAAATACATGCTACACATTAGTTGATACTAAACTCTAGGAACTCTGGTCTTTTTGTCTTGCTTGCCCATCTGACTAAAATCTGAGGCACTCTGGAGCAAGTATCCTGGGTGTATGTTGAGGACTATGCACCATAGCCTTATTGGCTGAATGAGAGTAGTAACCTCTTAACCTCAGTACAGACTTGTAAGCTTAGTGTGTTTGTTGTATTTTAAAATGTCTCTTCTAGTACAAGCTTCATGTTACCTGTGTGACTATAGCAAACATCCCCAAACGACACTTGTATGGGTGGTTATACAAAGCATATAATAGGAAAAGTATAAATATTCTGTCCACATAGGTAATAACATGTTTCTTTCCAACTTAGGACTCGGTGGCACATGTGTAAATGTAGGTTGCATTCCGAAGAAGCTAATGCATCAAGCAGCACTTCTGGGCCAGGCGCTCCAAGATTCAAGGAAATACGGCTGGCAGTATGAAGAACAAGGTCAGTAAGAACACAGAAGACAGGTGAAGGCAGTGTACAGATGAGACCGAGCTTAAGATTGTTCTTGTGTTTTTGACCTAGTAAACTAGCGGCAAAGTTCAGTAGTTTCCTTAGGTGAGTCAAAGGCATCCTCCTTATTGAGTCATTGAAACCTTTAGGATTGAAAGCTAATTATTTTTTATTCCCTATGTCACCTGAACTAAATTAAAGAACTTCTAGAATAGGCTTATTTCAGATATTAACAAGTAATGTAAATATTAGCATACTAGAACAAGATGTTAATATGTATCCTCTTTACTGATGATAAACATGTTTTTTAGCATGATATACCATAAATAATACTTAAGTTTTTTCTTAAGGATTCGTTGCACTTTTAAATATGAAATTAATTTCTTGTTTCAGTTAAACACAACTGGGAGGTCATGGTAGAAGCAATTCAAAACTACATTGGTTCTTTAAACTGGGGCTATCGAGTGTCCTTAAGAGAGAAGTCTGTGACATACCTCAATTCTTATGGAGAATTCATTGAACCACACAAAATTAAGGTATGTGCTGTTTAGAACATTTAGTTGTGAGGGGAATACTCATGTTCCAAAAGGCTTTGTCTTGACATTGCCAGCTTAAGGCAGCTGAAGTAAAAAACTCATTTGTGAAATAAGTTTTGGATTTAAATTATTGTACTGTAGTATATGTCCCAGTGTTTGAAAACCTAGTAACTTTTATGTAAGGGTAATGTGGATATCTGTAAACTTTGGTCTTGCATGAGTAGGGTAAGATGGTCTTGGTTACGAACTTGACTGAGGTCTGCAACCTGAGTGAATAGAGGGGGGGGAGGGAAGCTTTAATTGTACAATTTTGCTACTTGGAAAACCTTCATACTAAAGCATAAAAATTGAAATTTAAATTCAGATGAAGCACTTGCATAACAGCACTGCTAGAGTCTTATGCTGTATCACCACAAGAATTAAACTGTCAATTTTGCAAGACAAAACATGTGCTGGCAGTCTTGCTGTAAGTAATCATACTGCAGCAAGGTTAACTTAAAAGAACTGCATATTGAAGACAACTGTTTGGTTCAGTGGGTGTAATTGTCTGTTCTTGGTTTGAGTTTATGAAGGCTGAACTCCATGTGTTTCAAACCAAGAGACTAGCATTGAAAAGATAGTTGTAAACTTAACTTGCCTCATCTGCCAACTGTTCTAGTATTGAGGTATGTAGGTCATCTGCCTAAGTGTCTTTGGTCTATAAAGGAAGTAGAAGACTTCCAGCAGGAGGTTGAGCTAGATGACCTCCTGTGATCTCTTTCAACCTGACTCACCTGATGACTTGATGGGAAGGAAGCTTCCCTTCATCTGTATTGGAAAATAAGTAAAGAGCAATAATGAAGGTTAGATTTTGAGACAGATGCATTGGGCCTTTAGAGGTCAAATTAGTTTGAATTCATTTAAGGTTAGGTCTTAGGCCCTCTGAAATAATGTAACTAGATACTTCATTTTCTGTGTTAGCCCAAGAACTAATTGGTGGTATTCTGTCACTGGCATGGTATTGACCTTTTATTGGAAGTTGGGAGCAGGAGGGCTTGATTTGTTGTGACTTCTTATAGCTTGAAAGTGAAGTTGTGAGTCATTGAAACAGGGAGGATTCAAGGAGTAAATTCCTTTAAGTGCCCGTAAGTAATAGAATAAAAGTCTGATAGTTTGTGATTTAAGCTTATTCTTCAGTGCCCTGTGTGGCTTCTCAAAATGTTAGTTCTTTTTTGAAACTGCTTCTTCTTGATTATTAAACACTTTCACAATGTTTAGGGGAAAGATTATGTAATTTTTTAATTTTATCTGTTTCTATGATAAAGCTTTTTAACTGTCTATATAAACAGGCAACTAATAGAAAAGGACAAGTGACCTATCACACAGCAGAGACTTTTGTCCTGGCAACAGGAGAAAGGCCTAGATACCTGGGTATCCCTGGAGATAAAGAATACTGTATTACAAGGTGAGATGAAAACATATAATAGGCTGAAGTTTGTCTGATACAGTGTTTGCAAAGACAAACAAGGTTGTGTTGAAAAAAACTTGTAACTTCTATTTCTTTTCTTTTTAGTGATGACCTTGGCTCCCTGCCTTACTGCCCTGGCAAAACTCTAGTTGTGGGTGCTTCCTACGTGGCTCTAGAGTGTGCAGGATTTCTTGCTGGTCTAGGTCTAGATGTCACTGTGATGGTGCGTTCCATACTTCTTCGGGGCTTTGACCAAGAAATGGCAGAGAAAGTAGGTGCTTACATGGAAACACATGGCGTAAAGTTCATCCGGAAGTTTGTACCTGTCCAGGCAAGTGCTTGCTTTATTTTTTTCCTCTCTGTACAAAGTTACTTTAAACAGCACACATAGAACGCATGTGCTGTTCAGGAAGGCTTTCGTTCTGTATGGGAATGAATGATTTATGAGATGAAGTTGTTTTTTTGCTGCTGAATGATAGATTAGTATTACATAGATTAGTAGGTCAAGGTTTGAAGTGACAATGCAAGTGAGCTCTGCTGTTTAAGGTAATTCTAAGCTTGCATTGTATTCATACAGGTTGAACAGCTGGAGCAAGGCATGCCTGGAAGACTAAAAGTAACAGCAAAGTCTACTGAGGGACCAGAAATCTTTGAAGAAGAATATAATACTGTAAGTCCTTCTGGATTTGAAATAACTGAATATAGTGGCACATGAAAATGCATTAAAATACTTTGCCAAGGGAAGCCGTGGATACCCTGGCGGTGTTTAAGGCCAGGTTGGATGGGGCCTTGGGTAACCTGATTCTAGTGGGATGTCCCTGCCCATGGCAGGGAACTAGACAATCTTTAAGGTCCCTTCCAACCCTAACTACTCTATGATTCTATGACTTTAAAATTGCTCAGGAAAAAAGTAAAGAGAAATTTTGCTTGAAAAATTGTTCACATAAATTACTTGAAAAAAAATACATAAAGATTCCATACTCATCTTCAGTAGAGTCCTGTAAGGAGAATGACTGAAACTTTGTGCCTGCAATTTAATTCATATGAACAGTATTGTTGCTTGTTTCCATTCTGATACTGATGTTTTGTTGCCTCTCTGAAACAAGCTACATGTGGAGGAGCCTGAACTGTTGGTAACTATTTAAAATTGGAAAAATCACTTCAGTTATATGCTTCAGTTTCTTTTAGAGAAGACTAAATGAACTGTTCTGTTGATTGCGCTTTTCTTGCATCAAGTTATCGTACTTAATTTTTTTAGGTTTTGATAGCAGTTGGTCGTGATGCATGTACCAGAAATATTGGTTTAGACACAATTGGAGTTAAAATCAATGAGAAGTGAGTATTGCTCAACTCTATTAAACCACTGAATGGGTTGATTGGGGTTTTTTTATATCTTTAACAATAGTTAATGATACTGACCCTTTTTTTTTTTTTAAACCCTCACTCTTATACCTGGCAATTCTGACCCTTTAAAAACTTTGCTCTCCTGGATTTGAGTACAGTTGTCCATTGGCTTAATCTCTTTAACATGTATTTCATAAAAGAACTATCTGAAGGAGTTAATACCTCGTTGTTGGCCACTGTGCTTAAGGAATGGATTTAATGTATTTTAATTATAAAATACAGTTTAATATCCTGTAGATTAAACACTATAGTCAGCTCATGTGGCAAGTTAATCTAGGGATTGAAAGAGTCAGCAAAACATTTGGTGCTTACAGATTTTTCTTCCTGGTGTCAGTGCAAAACCAGTGCAAAAGAAGAGGCAGGATAATGTTGTTCAGGCGAAAGCTACTGCAACCTCATCTTAATTTTTCTAACAACTCACTAAGCCAGCTTAGTTAAGCATGTGCGTGATATTGCAGCTCTTCCCCCATAGGGAATAATGTATGTTGCAAGCTGTATAAATAAGCAATGAAAGATCGTAAGTCCAAAGACGTCTGAGTAACTTCATTGTCATCAGAGACACTGTTGCTCAGGTCAGAACTGGCCCACTGAATAGTGGCTTCAGCCATGTGTAAGAGTTGGAGGTAATTGATGCTCTGAAGTGTTTGCAGTTGCAGTAAAAAAAAAGACAAATGTATTCAATAAAATGTGTTCAGTACTTATAATAACATCTTTGTAATACTTCTCTCTTGTCCTCTGTTTTTGCTGAGCTCTGATGAAGGTTATGATACTGAGCTCTATTTTATTTTCTGCTTGTTTTAAAGGAATGGCAAAGTACCTGTAAATGATGAAGAACAAACCAATGTGCCTTATGTTTATGCTATTGGAGATATATTGGATGGAAAGCTTGAACTTACTCCAGTTGCGATTCAAGCAGGAAGGCTGCTAGCCCGCAGGCTTTACGGTGGTAGTTCCGTAAAGGTAAAGCTATAAGAATTCAACTTATTTCTCTGCTTTTTTGCCTCAAAATGGCAATAAGATGAGTTGGTTTGTCCAGTTGACTGTGGGCACTGCAAGTGTTTTGTTAAAAAAAAGTGATAGTACAACTAATACAACTTTTCCTGTTATGTACTGTATACAACTTGTATGGTCTAAATATAAATTGTTTTTTATTTTTAGTGTGATTATATCAATGTACCAACGACGGTGTTTACTCCTTTAGAGTATGGCTGCTGTGGGTTTGCTGAAGAAAGAGCCATGGAAGAATATGGAAAGGAAAACTTGGAGGTGAGAGCACTTGAGTTGTTTAACTTATAGCTTGAGAAAGTTTTTCTGGTATTTAAATCAGAGGTGCTTGGTTTGAATCAAATCTACTGACTGCTTGGGATGGACTGCTTGGGCCAGGGGTAACAATCACTGTCTTGTCTAGTATGTTATGAAAATCCAGTGAGTTAAATGTCAAACTGCCTCTTGTAAACACAAAAAATTGGAATTAGGTCTGACTAACATTGGGATGCTGGAGCACATCCAGAGGAGGTCAACAAAGCCGGTGAAGGGTCTGCAGCACAAGTCTGCAGGAAGCAGCAGAGGGAACTGGGACTGTTTAGCCTGTAGAAGAGAGAGGAGGCTGAGAGGAGGCCTTATCACTCTGTACAGCTCCCCAAAAGGACCTTATCACTCTCTACAGGCCCTTGAAAGGAGATTGTGTTGACGTGGTCCCTTCTCCCATGTAGCAAGGGATAGGATGAGAGGAAATGGCCTCAAGTTATGTCAGGGGAGGTTTGAATATTAGGAAAAAAAATCTGCACTGGAACTGCCCAGGGAAATGGCTGAGTCACCATCCGTGAAGATATTTAGAAGAAGTAGTGTTTAGGGATGTGGTTTAGTGGTGGACCTAGTGCTAGATTAATAGTTGGACTTGATGATCTTAAAGGTTTTTTCCAACCTAAATGATTCCATGAATTTATCACATTCTAATGCTGTTTTTCTTGTCATCCTCCCAGGTTTATCACACCTTGTTCTGGCCACTTGAATGGACAGTACCAGGCAGAGATAACAATACATGTTATGCAAAGATTATCTGCAATAAACTCGACAATGTAAGTAGCAAGCTGGTATGGTTATGCTGTTTTATTTTTGGAGTTGTCTTTATAGACCAGCCAAAAGACTAGGGTCTTTTATTTGGCTTGCCTGAGGACTGAAAAGAACTGCAGAACTACTTTGTTTTGGAGTAATTTAATTTTTCATTAAAGACTGTGCTGTTGACCTTCTTGCATAATGTTTTTTTAGTATAGTGGGAGTTGGTGTAGACCTTTTGTTAAACTTTACCTAGCACTAACTCCTGTTTTGTTTATAAATGATTTCAAGAATCGTGTGATAGGACTTCATGTTCTTGGACCTAATGCTGGTGAAGTTACCCAAGGTTTTGCTGCTGCAATAAAATGTGGTCTCACCAAGGAATTACTTGACGAAACAATTGGTATCCATCCAACTTGTGCAGAGGTAAGGGAGAGTGGATGAGTGGATTTTATATAAAATGAACTTGTATTTCAAAACCTACTTTTGAAGATGCTAATTTAGATGTAAGGAGGGAATACTACATTGTACTTTGAGATGTATTTAGTATTTACTTCTAACCATAAGATATTGACCTGTGATAGTGTTAATTGCACACTGCGACTTGTTTTTCCATTGTAACAGTTGGGAGGAATCTAGTATTATTACTTCACAAAAGAGGTTGATACAGAACAAAGATAAATAAGTTGTTCTTTTGCTGTCTTACAGGTGTTCACAACGATGGATATTACAAAATCTTCAGGACAAGACATCACTCAAAAGGGCTGCTGAGGTTAAACCTGCTGTTTTACATGTTTTCATGTTGCAGCCTCTTGGTTCTGTGGAAGCCCCAACACTTCCAATTGCAGTAAAATAAGCATTTGCATCAGTACCGCTGTGTGCACTGCAGTTGGGAGTGATGCCTTTGTGAGGCTTCCTTGGTAAATAGAGTTGCAAATGGAAACAGTAATACAGCAGGGAAATCCTTAACTGTAAATCCTGACTTTGCTTGGAATCGGCACTACTGTGCTTTCTTGACGTTCTGGCTCAGAACCTTATTGTGAGGAGAGCCATGACTGATGACTGCCATGTAAGGTTGGGAGATTTCTTTGTCCAGTCAGTTGACTGAACTATTCCTGAAGGAAATTCTTAAATTGCACAAATTAAAGCTAATGCTTCTAGCCTCCAGTGTCTTGCTTGTATAAATGCCTGAGATAGAGGACAAGTATAACTGAATGATTCTTGCCAACAGTTCACAGTTGGCAGATTTATTTCTTTTTTTGCATTTTGGTTTACTTAATTATATATTCAGTTGAGGCAGGATGGCACACACATGATCCAATGTAGAGCAGTGCAGTTCAAGCACTAGTCCCCAGTCTCAACCAGTCTAAAACTTCACAGAATCACTAGGTTGGAAAAGACCCACAGCATAAAGTCCAACAATTCCTGTCAACCACTAAACCATGTCCCTCAGCACCTGATCCACCCATTTTTTTTCACCACCAGGGAAGGTGACTCAACCACCTCCCTGGGCAGCCTGTTGCTGTGCCCAGTGACCCTTTCCATGGGAAACTTTCCTGATGTCCAGCCTGAATCTCTGGCAGAGCTTGAAGGCATTCCCCCTTGTCCTGTCCCCTGTCACTTGGGAGAAGAGCCCAGCTCCCTCCTCTCCACAACCCTCTTTTCAGGTTGTTGTAGAGAGCTATGAGGTCTCCCCTCAGCCTCCTCCAAGCTAAACAACCCCAGCTCTCTCAGCCACTCCTCGTAAGATTTGTTCTCCAACCCCTTCACCAGCTTTGTTGTTTTTTCCTGGACTCACTCCAGAGCCTCAAAATCCTTGTGGTGAGGGGCCCTGAACTGAACACAGGATTCGAGGAGCATTCTCACCAGTGCTGAGCACAGAAGGAGAATAACCTACCTGGACCTGCTGGTCACACCATTTCTTATACAAGCCAAGATGCCATTGGCCTTGGCCACCGGGGCACAATGCTGGCTGTCAATCAACATCCCCAGGTCCTTCTCTCCGGGCAGCTTTCTAGCCAGACTTCTAGTCTGTAGCTCTGCATAGGGTTATGCCCCAAGTGCAGGACCTGGGATTTGGCCTTTTTGAACCTCATGCTGCTGGTCTTGGCCCAGTGGTCCAGCCTGTTCGGATCCCTTTGCAGAACCTCCCTACCCTCCAGCAGATCGACACTTTCACCCAGCTTAATGCCATCTGCAAACTTGCTTAGAGTGCATCCAGGTTGATAAAGACATTGAACAGGGCTGGATTACTTCAAAGTAATCTAAGACATCACTGTTGTTGACATTCATAGTTGTTTGACCTCAGGTGACACCTTGTGTGTCAGCATTGGAGAGCATAAGCGTGAGACTTTATCAGCTTGTTCTTGCTGTTTATGACTATGTTTACTGATAATAGTCTCAAATCTGGTTTCAACTCTACAGTATAAAACATCACAGAACCCAGAACTGTAAGTCTACTCTTATGTAGAGTATTGAAGTCTTGCAGGAGCAGGGTCCGAGACTAATACGTCCCACTAATATAGTAGGGTTTTGCCCATAATGATAGTAAGCATTGTATAGAATTTTTCTTTGAAGCATGTGTTGCAGCAGAGAATAACGATGATGTGTGCTATCATGCTTCGTGTAGTGTTGTGTACAGCCAGTGCTCTGAAGCTTTCTTCCACCCCTAGCATTCTGCTTGGGGAATTGTGCTTGAATTTGACTCTTAGCTTTGTCCAAAGAGGTGTTTTGAGAGACTTCTGAACGTTGTAAGATAGTAAACAAGCAGTTTTTAACTATTTAATCTATGATGTACTGTGGAATTTGAATTTCAATAAACAAGACATTCAACACTTTGCCTGATCTATGGTTTTTGTTATTGCATACTTGAGGTTTTATTGTGCCTTCAGTTGTATTGTTTATCACATGCAATACTGGTTTTAAACCCCTAGAGACTTGTGCATGCTGTAATCTTGCAAGTTTTCTTCTCTCTTCTGGGGTCTTGCTTGAGAAGTCTAACATGCTTCTATTTCAGTAGGCAGAATTCTTTGTTGAAACCGAGAGAGCAATTTAATCCACTTGTGTATGCTCTGTAAGATCCTAAATACATGTGTTTTAGTGTTTAACTGCAACATAGCTGAAAGATGCTCGGTAGAATCTGGATAGTGTGCTAGCAACAAGTCTTGCTGGTGTTCAAATTTAATTTAAAGTCTTGGAAACTTTTGATGTTTTGGTGTGGGTGCCTCGTAGTATTGCAGAATATATTCCCTTGACAATTGTCAAGCTTCTGGTGTTGTTTTGCTTCGGAGTGCTGGGAAGTTACGTGTTCTGGTCTCAGAAATACTCAACAGAGCTAACTGCTTGCTATCACTTCTGCAGCAGTGACCTTGAGTGGCCCTGCCAGAGCCTTGTGGGCCTGGAAGTTTGCCTCTTAAGTCAGGTGTTACAGTTTGAAGTAGGCATAATAGTAGTGCAGAAGTGACCTTAATCTCTTAAGTTGAAGTAGATGAACCAGACTTGGCTGTTTTAAAAGTCAGGGGCAATTAGGGTGGACAACTAATAGCAAGTAATGCATTACAGACTTTGCACAATCTAAACAGCTTCTAAACTTCGAAGTTTTCGATAAAGAAGTATTAAGAAGGCTTTATATCATGAGAAACTGACTGTTAATGGCAAAGCTGACATTGTGTAGCCACGTTATAGAGGACGTGAAGGGAGGAAAAAAATTAGGTCATGAATTATAACTTCCTGAATTTACTATTAGTAAGCACTAATTGAGTTTTATTTCCAATTCAGATTTGATTTGCAGGTTCAAGTTAATTGATCCATAATTACTACTTGCTTATCTGTAACAGTATAGTAATTGTGGATGTTCCTTATGTCAAGCTTACCAGGCTGTCAGCTGTTAAGGGATACTTTGCAAGCTTTGAGCTGTCATTGGTCTGTAAACTATTAAGTGACCCTAAACACTCATGCTATCGGTTCTCAAAAATACTGGGGCTGCATTATCTCTCATTCTCATAAGTCCTCTCGCCCATTGCCTTTCAGGCTTGTTGTGTCTTGGTAATGTGTTATTTATAGAACTGAAAATAAATCCTAAAAAATTGCACGCCTGGTATGGAGAATTTCCTGATACTGTTCTGAAAAGACTGAGACAGGTCTTGCATGTTCTCTTACATTGCAATTTCTAGTTTCTGCAGGTCTGCCTTCTAACAAGAAACTTACAGAGTGATGTACATTCCGGTGCAATGAGATGTAACAGCTGGGTTGTTAGCTTGATGAGAGAACTGTGAGAAACAGACATAAGTTTACACAAGCTGATTAAATGTTCCTCTCTAGGCCAAGTAACTGCAGGTCCTAAGCACTAAGACTATATGTATTTGCTTGAGCGACAAAAGTAGATGACTTTGTTAAGCTACATAAGTAGCATTTAAATTAATACCTGCTTATATTTTCTTAAGTTTTCAAACTTGCTTTGCTGGAAACTCTGCTAGTGCAGCTGTAACTGAGTTTAGAATGCTCTAAACCAATCTTCCCCCTAGCTAATGAGGAACGGGTGCCTTTTCCTGAAACACTTGCTCCAAATAATGACTTTGAGTAGTATAGGCTTTCGAGCAGTAACACTAGAAGCAAAATGGTGTGTTTACATTTCCATTTATATAAATGTTGTTTATCAAATTCTGGAGAGGTGTTTTGTGTCCTTAAAAAATGGTGGTATTTATTCATACTGTAATACCAGGAACCTTTTATAGGCTGCAGTTGAAAATATTCAGTTGCTTACTGAATCTGTTCTTAGCTGAAGCAATGTTGTGTCTCTCTATCACTGATAATTACGGCGCACTCTATCTAGACTGTAGTTATTGAAACTGGATAAATAGCAAAGCTGTGTTTTATTAAAATACTGGTGAAATTTACGCTTTCCTGGTCTAGGAGTGGTTATGATTAGAGTTATTATAAACATGGAAAACACTTAATCATCGAATTAGTTGATGGCTTTCTACATAGCGTGAATCTTAATTATATTTTGAGCACTATAATTTGTCTTGAGTAACATGAGCAGCTAGTTGGCCTGTGCAGGAACTGTGGGGACAAGTCAGAGACAAAAGGGGGAGCTGAATATTCTGTAATAAACCTTGAAATGCCAGAATAAGACATGAAAGGTTTTTCCTGTGTAATCGTACTATTTAAAGGTTCAGATTTTCACTGTTCCCCTTGGAGTGGCTTTTGACAAAGGTTTGGAGTGTTTACCATTCTTCAGCACATCTCAAATATGGGAAGAAAACTGAAAAGTAGACTCTCTTAGCTCTAAAATGCAGTTCCTGTATATTTAAATCTTACTCCTGTCAAGTGGCCCCTACTGACAAGGGAAAAATACCTGGATGTGCCTTAGAAGAGGTGGGAACAGAGAGGAAGGCAAGTTCAAGTGTTTTTATTAAAATAAATGTACAGTAGATCTAATGAAGCAAACCACTTTTTTGGTGGGTTTGCAGCACTATGTAATCAATTCTCAAGCTTACAATTCGAGTAAATGAAGAGACAGCTCAAGAACTCCTTAAATGGTGTTTTTCAATTGAAAGTACACTCAGTGTATATTATGTGAGCGTGTGATTGAACATCTTCACCTCCATTAAGGTGTATGAGCTCACAATTTGGATCTGATTTGTGTGGTTTCCAGTGCTACCTCTAAAAATAGCAACCATCCTTTAAGATAATTTCTTTGCATGACAAAACCAGAGAAGCGATCCTGTGCTGAAAAGTGTTATAATGGTAACGTGTTTGGGAGGCAGCACTGACTGTGAACCGGAAAGGTGGGATAGAAAGTACCATTTGTTTATTTTGCAGAGCCAATATTGCTGGTCTGCCGGTTACTTGTACTTCCTCTAGGACCATCAAATAGTCTTGTTTGTGCCTGCATTGTTGTGCTTGCTCTGCAAGGGAGGAAACACTGTATGTGTTTGCAGCAGATGTATCTGGGTAGGGAAGAAAAGAATGACTGTCTTGCCTAGAGATTCAAGCAGAGAGAGCAGTTTGGAATTTTTCTGAGCTATAGTAATTTCTAGTAGCTTTTCTTTAACTTGCCAGTCTTATGATGCTTACAGTCCAAACTTTGATAGTGAAAATCTGAAGTTTACCTTTGATTTTCAAGTAGAAAAAGTTGTCTTCAAAGAAAAAGAATAAAACAAGGTCTGTAATCATTTAGCAGCTTTTCTTATCCACCGAAAGGACAGAAGTGCTATTTCTATAGTTAACTTTGTTAAAAATAACTTATTGCTGTTTACTTTTTTTNTGATTCTGCTGCCCTGAGCAGTGTGCCTGCTAGCTGGAGGTATGTGTAAGCTGTGACTGAGAACTGAGGCTTTGTGAGCCTTAGAGTGTCAGGACAAGAAACTATCTTTAAAAGTACTTACTCTGGTTTTGCAGTTTGCTTTGANCTGAAATGCAAGAGTTTGTGCAGGTACAATGTCCTGTAAGGAGTTTGTCTCCCTTTCCCACTGAAACTCTCTTTAAGTAGTACTTACTCTGGTTTTGCAGTTTGCTTTGAATAGGCCCTGACGGTTGTGAGTAGGTACTGGCAGGGTTCACCTTGCCTTGTAAGAATGTCACCCTTGAAAACCTGGCATTGACTTCCTTATGTAATCTTCCCTTAACATGCTCTGACTTGGGGCTTGCGTAGTGTGTGGGCGAAGGGCAATTTGGAGCACTAATAAGTCTCAACTACTGCAGATGATGGAGTGGAAGTCATGGGCTGGCATTGCAGTAGGCAGGAAGGGAGCCCATGCTGGCAAAGGTAGAGCAGAAGAGGAAGGAGGTGGTGGGGGTGGGAAGGATTGGCTTCATCTGGGATTTTTCACCTATTGTTCTTCCTTTTCTCCCTCACTTCAAGCAGGAAGAAAAATAGTGGTAGAGTTTCTGCCACCTTGTAGTTAAAAGCCTGTGCTGGGGCTATGCCAGCCAGGTTTGTTGCCAGGTGAAGTCTGCTCAGTCTGTTCCATCTTTTCTAGACAGCGATAGTGATACGAGGGAGTGAGCAGACTGAGAAGCCAAGATTTCACTCTGCGTTGTTTGCTCCCTTTGCAGGAAGAATTTCCCTTGGCCTGATTTCAATCTATCCTTCTATTAATACCTCTCTACTCCCTCTTGACAAAAATTTATTGCCTACCCTGTGGGATTTGAGAGCTTCCTAGTGTCTCTTCCAAAAGTAAGAAGCCCCATACTTCTATAGAGCAAACACCTCTACAAAACTGTCCTGATTCTCTTCCTCTGTCATTTTCTGGGCTTTCAATTACAGCTGTCACCTCCTCCATTGCATTTCTGTTGTTCTTGAATGTTTATTTTAGTGACCTTTGGCTGTCCCCACCCTCCTCCCAGCTGAGGGACAAGCCTTAGAAGGATTATTCCTTATGAAGGTACTTAAAAGTGCTCCTTGAAGGCCAGATTGGTATCTTGATAACATTTAAGGTCTCTCCTGAGCCAGGGAGATGGAGAAAAAAGCTTATGAAACAGGCTAACTACCTCCCATGCTGGTTGAAGCACCACTGAGCAGCCCCTTCCCTTCAGGCTCCTATTGGTGTCTCCCTTTTAGTTAAAGGAGTTGAGTATCTAAATCAGGAAGCCTACAATTCTGCTGTTTTCAGTTTTAATTTAGTTCACATTCTGCAGGAGCTTAAGCTCACCTCACTGATCCTGACCTCAATCATCAGGAAATGCAAGCTTTTAAGATATGTTTGTGTCTTGTATGGGTTTGTTTATCTGGGCAGGGACAGTAAAGGTTAAAACTTTGCTTTGTCTTGCATCTGTGATATGACTGTGTTAGTTACTTAATATCTCTGTGGATAAGCATCTATTGCATGAGTGAGAGGATTAGTTGCTGTTTGCACAGTATTTTAAAGTTATAGAATGAGATGTGTTAAGAGCAATGTGACTGACAGGATCTGATGCAGATCTGTTTCTGACTGATCAGTGGCTGTTGTGTTAGATCTGTGAGAAACTGAATTCCTAAATTTAGGAATTCAGACTTATTCAAATCCTTACAAATAAGGTGAGATAAGTCGATCTTACCTGGCCACCAGGTGCCCACCAAGCTGCTCTCTCACTAGCTCCTCAGCAGGATAGGGAAAGAGAACACGATTAAAAAGCTCATAGACCACGGTAAGGACAGGGAGAAGGCTCACCTATTACTGCCACAGGCAAAACAGACTCGACTTGAGAAAAGCTAATAGAATTTATTGATGCTGGATAATAAATCAAAAGGAAACTAAACCCACCTTCTTCCCTGGCTTAACTACACTAACTTTTCTGCCTCCTCCCCAGTGGTGCAGGGGTACGGGGCATTGTAGTCACATAGTGACATCGTCTCCACAGCTGCTTCTCACATTGTTCCCCTGCTAAATTGTGGGGTCCCTTCAAGGGGATGCAGCCCTTCACGAACTTCTCCAGCATAGGAGATGCTTACATTTATGCTTTTGCCTTCAATGACTTTTTAAATATCAAGTACAAATGACTAGTTAATGGGTTTGAGCTGGGATTTTATGGTTTGGCACTTTTCCTTTGGTCCTGCTACTATCTACAAAACAGCGTTAGTAGGGCAAAGCAGTTATGTTTAGTACTGCAGCATCTGTGCATTAAACTACTTTTGCAATTCATCCTTGTGGCATATGTTAGCAAACATAGGTTGCTTCTAAAAATTGCAGAAGGCTGTTGAACCTTGAATTCCTTCCAGTATTGTAGGAACAGTTCAAGGAAATGGAAGCAGTGAGGAGAAACCAGAGGGCAAAGAACTGGTTTGAATGCAGATATCCTCCAAAACTTTTTGTCAGGAAGCAAGCAATAAAATATACAGTAAGGGAGGGCCTGTGTTCATCTCTCATCTTGGTCAGCATTGCGGTCTTTTTCATTCTAACTGGAGGTATCACTGCGGAATTGTCCCTTACTGCCACCTCTAGTAGAGGTGACTTGGTGGGCTAAGCTCTGGAGTGCTCACCTTGCTGCTTTTCATAGCTTCTGTGCTGTAAGTAGAAGATTAACACCATGGAGATCAAAACAGTTTTTCCAGTATGTTACTAAAAATAGTAACATATATTTAAAAAATTAATTATTTTTCAAAATGAAATGTCAAGGTAATTCTTAGAGTAAATTGCTTCTTTTTTTCCTTGCGGTTTCCTAAGTCACCCTTTATTAGAGTGATGATACTTTACATGTATTCATTAACTATTACAACATGAAAGATTATAACCTTTAATTTGAGGAGGTCTTACTTACCAGGAAAGAAACTAAGTGATAGTCTAGTACTCATCCAGAGTACTAGACTCAACTAGATAGTTGATCTGTGTTACGCAAAAATCAGGATGCCGGTGGCATAAGCAAAGATAAAGTATTGTAGGGAGCCCTCTTTTAGCCTCTGTTGTGCTCTGAATGTAAGATTAATTCATAGATGATGGGAAAACCCATGAATCCTGTGTATAGGACTGCAGCATCCAGCCTTTAGGCACCAGGAAAATGATGTAAAATAGCTGCAACCTTTCTGATTACAGCCTTCTCTTCTGTTTTTTAGAACCAACAGTAGCTGTTTAGAGGCAAACGCCATTAACCAGTCTTGCTGCTGTCTGACTTGCTTCTGGTTTTATGCTAAAGGCTTTACATGTTTGCATTTGTGCCAAAGCAAAGGCCAAAAAGCTGAAGAAAGAGGGAGAAACTTGGATTATTTTTTTTTTTTTGTGGTGAAGGACGATGTTAGTTTTTTCTCAGCTGACTAATCTCAGGTTCCTCACAACATAGTTCTTTAAACTTCAGTCAAACTTACTTATTTTATCATGTTTAAAAAATAATGGAAACACAGGAGATGAAGAAAGGGCCTGTTTTTCTCATGCACAGTGTGAAGGCAAAAAAAAGCAGTAAGAGTATATGAGGTCATGATGAAATTTCCTGAACCACTGCGCTTGGTGTGCTTGTCTGGGGCAGCTGGAATTGATCTACTGTGTGCATTTGGCATTCACATTATTGTCTTTGAGAACAACTCTGAAGTTTTATTGTGCAATTAAACACAATTGCTACTGTAACACTGCAAATAGGAAACAGCCTGTTAGAAATGTTAGGCTATTTTGAACCGTCGGTGGGAGGTGGTGGATTTAACAGTATTTCTTAAATAATACATCTGTGTGGTCTTAGAGGCAAGCTTGTAATAAAGGTTGTAGCAAGACATTTTGGAAATACGTACGGAATCATGTTCTTACTTTAGCAGTTCTTGCATCATGAATTAAATGCTTCACCGGATCCAGGTCCTTATCCACCCACCCTTTTTCTTGCTTTTGGTATAGTTTGTGGCCATAGGTTTTGGGTTAATTAGGTATATTGTGAGGAGTATGAAGAGATCCATTTACACAAGATCATGGTGACTTGTATTGATGCTTATTGTACTTAATCTAGTTAAAGATGCTCTCATTACAGCAAATTTGAGACATAAAGATAAGACAATATATTGCATCTTAAGACAAAGATCTTGGGCTGTTTATGCAGACTTTGGGAGAGCTGAGAATCAATGAAAGGACAGGAGACTGTCTTCACAGATCTTCCCCTGTTTTGTGTGGCTTTCCTAAAAGTCATAAGCCAGTTCTCATTTTGTATCAAGCAGTCGTGGGATAGTAGTGCTTATCTCTATCCCACAGTGCAGTGATACAGTTTCAAAAAATATGTTAAACAGATAATACTCAAGCCAGCACCAGAGCTATCTTTTCTTGGTACGTAGAAATGTCCAGGTTTAAAAGCTATTAAAATACGACCAAGTTAGTTTTATGTCTTTGGAAAGTGAATGTTTCAAAATATTCGGGGAATTCAAGGACGTGCCTTGGAAATTCCTGAGATGTTACTATGTGAAGCACAAAACAAGTTTTTTTTAAAATACTTGTATGCCTTCTGGAGAGTTGTGGATTAGACTCTTAATTGGGATATTTGGTTTCAAAGACCAAGTGATAATTCGGACACTTGTGCACTACAGCTATTTTTCATGTAGCAGTTTTGGATGTAACAGTGTACTGAGTCCTCTGCTGGAATCTGGGAAGATGGGATAGATTAATGGTGGAGATAGAAGCAACATGTGAACATATGAGGTATGAGCATAACTTACTGTCACTGAAACTTTTTATTGCATGTACATGTGCTATGAAAGCACAAGGAAGTTGCTGTTTCAGCTTGTTTCTGCCCCTAAGACTGCCATCCTTTTATATGCCTGTTCATCATACTCTGGTCATCCAGGGAGCCTGAAATGAATGTGTGCTAGTCCATGAGCTGCACTTTCATCTACCTCACATTTTTGAGGCAACAATGACACTATTTTACTGAGTTACCATTCTTTTAGATTGATCTGCTTTAAATCTAAATGTAACCGTATCAGGGCAGCAGGGGTGGAACAGGATGATCTTTAAGGTCTCTTGCAAGTCAAATTTTTCTATGATCATATGCCAGATGACCACTTAGGCTGCAGTCGGCTTTTCAAGAGGGTCTAGGCAGAGGAATGGGTATTGCAATCAGTGATCTTCAGTCCACTTGTCTTCTAATTTTCAGAAATAAATCTCCTCTATCTACAAACGCTTGAAACCAAAATGAAGTATGATGCTGACTTCTTATGAATATGGATGTTGCTAGAATCTCTCCTTCAGCTGCTAAGCAACTCAGATTCTTTTCTGTTGTATATTAACATTTGACCTTGGAAAATTGCTGTTACAAAAAGATATCCAGGATTCATTTTCTGGGACAATAGCAAGTTACTAAGTTCAGGCAGTGAAGGAATTTGGCTGTTCAACAAATTGAACTCAGTGTGCCCTACTTCAGTTATATAGATATATTTTTCAATTTTGTTCTCGACTATTTATAAAAAGGTGTCAATGTTTTAATTGCTTGTCATCTCCCAACAATCTCTCCCATAAACTTATGCCTCTCTGGTCTCTGAGGGGAAGTGTTCCTGACAAACTTGCTCGTAAGCTGTCCCAGACTTTGCATTTGCTAGTAAGCGGGAACATCTGGTGGTTGTTGTCAAAACCAATGCTAAACATCAGAAAAAGTCAAGACTCTATAATTTTGTTGTGATATTTTGCAGGAAAATGAGTCTTGGGCGTTTTTTTAAAACCTCTTTAGAGGTTTAAAAATCCCTCTGGCTAAAAGCCAACTTTTTTCGTGGAAGAAGGTTATTCTAAGGCTACTTTTCATTAAGTGTAGGCAGAGCAAAACAATGTGTGGCTAAACATAGTTAATGGAAAGAAACGTAAAGTTTTCTGTGATATATACAGTAAGAATCTGCAGTCTTGTGAGATTAATACACACTATCTAGCTACATGGCAAAGATTAGAAGCTTCTCCTCCTCATGAATTCTAGCAGTAATGTTCTTTGGGAATAAACATGCAAAACCAAAACTGCGTCCTATCTATCATTTAATCATTACTGATGCTTTACTTACGCAAAAGTAAAGTATAAAGCGAGGCCTTTCCCATTAAAAGACCTCCCTAACAATTTGTGAGTATTCGTGCTGAAGCCAAGATACGCAGTTCACTTTTAATTCACAGCAGCAAGGAAAAAAAAGTCTAGTAGAGAGGTTTGTATCTTATTTGCAGTGTATCTTCTTGGCAGTAAAAAAAAAAAAAAGCTGCTTCTTTTTTGAAGCATATGTGACTCATAAAATCTGAAAATTGCTTTGAAGCATTAGGCTTGTACAGAGCTCTATACTGTGTAATTGGCTTTTTCAAAAAAATCTCTGCTTCATATGCTTTAAGGTATGTGCTAAGTGATTTAATAGGGTATGTCATTTTTAATTACTGTGGAAGAGCATTCATAAGTCTAAAAATGCAAGTCATGTCCTCTTGGTATTACCGCTTCTGAAAGCATTTTTATGTAACCTACAGGAACTAGCACAGTATTTTTTTTTTATCCTATAAGTGTATGATAGTTTTACATTTTTGTGATCTGCAGCATGAGTTCAGTACACGATTCAAAGTAAATTAGTCTTAACTGAGCTCTCAGAAAAACTGCTGCCAGTTTCTGAGCTTAAGTGGTCTAAAATTAGCTCATCCAGCTCTACAATACATCACTGTTTTAGAGGAATTGTATTTCTCTTCACCCTCTTAATATCATTTAATGTGGTATAACCTCTAGTAACAGAAGGTGAAAAAGCCATGTCAGTGTAATCTCCCCATCCATATTGCAGCTGCATCTGATCCCAGTGACCAGCTGTAGCAAATAATTGATTTTGGGTTTTTTACTGATCTTGAGTTCTCAGCAAATTATTAGAATTTAAAAATGACCAAAGAACTTCTTTATAGAAGAAGATGATTTGCTTTGAAAAAGTGTCATGTGCAATTTACCCTGCACTCTATTGTAACTGATGTTAGCTACCTTTGACAGTTATTTCATTATTTTCTTTGCCGTGTCTGTGCTCTAGGCTTATACAGTGAAAGAATACTGATGTCTGACAAAGGAGAAGCTGCTGTGCTGCTGTTCTCATTGCAGCATCCAAGGTTTTGATAGGTTTTATCCAGTTCTGGGTTTGTCAGTAATCCAGTCCACACAATCCAGGTGGAAAATCCAGCAGGGTAGCAGTGCTGGGAGCTGACAACCTGTTTGTGGATTTAATGGGAATTGCAAAACACTGAAACATCCTGTTCTAGAAAGGAGCCTGACAGTGGTGCAATTGGGTAAAGCTCTGAAGTTTTGGATGAGCATTTTTCAAAGAAACAAAATGCCTGGGAAGGGTCCCAGTCAACAAAGTCAGCTCTTAGTGCTTATAGTAAGAAGCGTGCCTTCCAAAAAAACTAGAATTGGCCATCTTCAGCTGGATTTGGTTTTCATCATCTGCAACACTTCTTTCAATGTTTGAAAGTTTCCAGTGCTTAAAACTGTATAAAAATCTCTGCTGCTACTCTTTTAAGTGGGTCAGTTGGGCAATCTTTTAGCATAAAGTGGAACTGTATGACTTCACTTGACAATAACAAGCCCACCCTTCAGCAGAGAACTACTTGAATGGAAGTTTGCTAGCACACATTTAGGTAGTCCTTTTCCTTTAAATGAAACCTAAGCTCTACATTACAACTTTCTCTTGCTACTTAGAATCATAGAATCACTAGGTTGGAAAGGACCCATTGGATCATCGAGTCTGTTGAGTGCTTCTTTTCATGGCTAAGATTAAAGCATTCTGTTTGCAGCCAGACAAGATGTGATAGCTCTGTCCATCCTTGCTCCCGTCCACCACCAACCTCCTGTGCAATTACTCCAGTAGAACAATTCACTTTGGGTGCTGTGGGACAGCAGAACTTACACAGCAAGGTACTGGGTTTACTTTTGCCCTTTCACACTGCACCTTGTTAAAAAAGTTCCTTATTCCAAATTCTGCCCTTAGTTGCTGGTATTTCCTGTTCTGCTGTCTGTTTTTCTTATATTTTTGACAGAGGCAAAACCAGAAATATTGATTTCTA
>WAAB01021393.1:0-77229 GCA_013389865.1 Piaya cayana
TCTGTGATTCTGTGACAGATGTGAGATCATGACATCCAAACAATATCCTTCTTAATTAAAACACCTATACTAATTAAACTGATCACTGGTGTGTAAGTTTACATTTTTTCATCAAACAGTAGTTCACCATGTGGAACTTTTTTATCTTATAATTTTTTTTAAAAAAATACGTTAAGACCACCTGACATATCGCCACTCCTAATTACTGCAATGGTTAAATAACACAATAAATAACAGAGAAAGTATCATAATACTAATTAGGTTTGTCCAGGATTTTCTGTTTGTGTTTTTTGAGAAGAAATTTTCAAGTATAAATAACACTTAGATGAAATACTTTTGCTTTTACTAAAAAATATTTGAACTTATAGTCAGTAACAAGAAGAAGAAAAAGGAATGTGTCTTCAGCTAAGATCTTCTGTTCTTTTCCTCATACATATTTGACAAAAAAGTTCAATGTTTCTTGTAAAGTGGGGAAAGGGAGAAATAAACGTTCAACTATTCTAGTCTTAATAAGCTAAGTCATGAGGATATGTATTTTACTGAAAATATGACATATGAATGAACCCAGCCTGTGAATGTAGATAGAGGAGTAAAACAAAATTAAGCAGAATTAAGATCTCTTTTGCAATTAAACTTCCTCTAGCAGGTTTTTTATTTTCTAAAGAAACTTTTCCAAAGGTTTCAGAGACTTTTCTCCCAAGCTATTCCAGTATTGACATGTAGTTTTCATTTCTTTACAGAAAGAAACAGTAATAGTAGCTCTTGTTGTTTAAACTTTTTGTGTGACTGTTTCATCTCCTAATAATATTTCAAAAACTTATTTAACATTTTCAAAAAATACCTACATTGTTGTTTGGACACGTTCAGAAATAAGATTATTAAAGGCTTTGGATGCTGGGGAAATAGTATGGTTATTCCCACTGTAAGTACAGTAGCAAGAAAAAATTATTCACTCCTATTGATTTTAAAATGGTAGATATTGTAACTACAGGAGAATAGGGATAGTCTTCTGGCTTAGAAGAGAGTAGCACAGTTGTTGCTCTTGTATTTGTCCACCTCTACCACTTTAGTGAAATGGTAAAGTGCACAGGGTGACATGGAATTGAGTTTGTGTTCTAGTTATGTCACGCTTGTTCAGATCATATCTCTAAAGCAACCCTGCATTGCCTAATAAAGCAATACTCTGTGCTCCAGAACATTTTGTAAGTGTTTTGGAAAGAAGCAAATACCCTTTACCTCCCTATGTCAAGAAAAGGAAGGAGAAGCCAGCTGGCAGCAGCAAGGTATATCTGGTACCAAATGCAATGGCTGAAATGCTTGAGTGCAGTTGTCCATCACAGAAAGAGGAATAGGAAGGCAAGATGAAGAAGCAAGAAACCAAGAGCTTTCACATCTCTTCACACAACAACTTTGTATTAGCCTCAACCTGAATTTCTTTTCTAAACAGGTAATGCAAAGTGGAGAGAAAGATGGTATTAATACATTTTTTTAATGATGCCTGTTAACAGATAACTGACTGTATGAAAGTATACCCTATCAGAACTGCACCTTTTAACTTCTCTTTATCAAATGCAGGCAAGTGAGGTTTAAAACATAAATAAAGAATACCTACAGATGTAGGGAGTTCAGACTATGTCTTTACAAATATTCTTTCATTTAGGTGATTGTCATCTTCTGGGTTCAGGGTGCCAGAGGTAACCTGGAAATGGCAGCTTACATTTTAAAATTTTTTTTAAAAAGATGTTTACATTAATTAAGAAGTTATGTGAAATCTTTGTCTTCCTGCCTTGACACATTATATTGAGGACTTACTATACTGACTCCTTATGTTGAATACGTAGTATTCATGAACCATTTTAGTTAGTTCCAGCGTGTGGGAACAAAAGCACGCTCTTTAAAGATCTCATTCATTAAAGTGTTGTGAAGGGGCATTATCTTATACTTTTCTATCAGTTCCAAGCTGGCAGATACAGGTTTCCTTTATTTTAAATAAAGCAGTACACTTTTAAGTACTAAGTTGATTATATGATTGACAACAAACCATTTTGTGAGCCGCTTACTTTCTAAAAGCAAATTCTAATTACAGTGTTCATGAGATAGTGCAGTCTATGTTTTTGTTGGATTTTTTTTTAATTGCAAACATCAAAATAGTGACAAATAGAAAACTTGGCAGAACTTCTGTAAGTGTCATGGTACCTTTAGTTCCTGAAGAGCGCATTCACCCTTTTAATATTAGTTACAAGGTAAAAAGTATCTGAGAGTTTACAGAATTGGAACAAAATCAGCTTTACCACATTATATGTTGTAAGAATTCTTAATTCTGTTTAAAAAATGACTTTTTTTCCCCCACTTTTCATTAAAGCCCACGTTGCCATCAATCTTGGTTTTAGAAATTAAAGCTAACAACCAGACTGAAAAAATCCAGAGAATGACAGCATGGGGTGCAGTCTCAAAGCCACAACGAACAGCATGAGGCAAAGCAAACCTCAAGGTATTCTAGCTCTTAAAGAAGAGGGAGAAAAAAGCATTTACAGGAAAACACAATTATAACAACTCACAGCTATAGTAAAGCACTTGTGAATGTTGACTCTAAAGCTTTTTCAGCCTAATGTTTTAATTAAATACCTAGAAACTAACTCTTCTCCTCAGTCAGTATCAGAGCAGCACTTCTCTATGGATAAATGTTTACAGCAAAAGCTCTGCTGAGGGTTTAAGCAAAGAAGTCTCAGACAACTGAGAAGGCTTTCAGCTGAGGCACTTATGATCAAGAAAGCGCCAGTGATTAGAAACTAGCCGTATAATAACAGGACGATTTAATCCACCCAAATGTCAGTAGCTGGTTTACAGCTTGGCAATCCCATCTTCATCTGCAGACAAAAGGGCGCTGGTTAGTCATCTGTTTAATTCTCTTGCTGCAGCACACCATTTGGATGTTGAAGGAAAATCCCTTGATTCAATCTGCCATTTCTGACAGTCTCCCTCTAGACCACATTAATAAGCTTTTAAGAGAAGTGAATGCAGAATAATCAGCAGACAGCCTGCTCTCAAAATGGAGACAGAACAGACAGCAGAAATGCCTTCTTCCTTTTGTAGTTATGGTGCATAGGTGACCCTTCTCTCACAGAGCAGCGAATGATTTAGACTAAGATTGTATTTGAAAGCCACAACATAATTAACCATTTTATGCATATGATATCTGCCTAGCTTCAAAACCTGATGTATTGCAATGGAAAAGATTCAGCTGCATTTGAGTTAGATTTATGAAACATGCTAACAATAGAGCAGGCAGATAGAAAGGCTGCCTGGCATGCTGGAATACCTGGGGAATTTCACTCAGAAAACAGACATGTTACTCTAATGTAGACTCACTTCTCTTTATAAAATCACAAGTGGAATGAGACACACTTTGCCTTTGTAATTGTGTTTCCAGGAGGCAAGTAAATGTTGTGCTACAGACAGTCCTGCTAAGATCTTCATGATTTTAATATATTTTGGAAGTAAATTATTTTTTTAGGTAATGGGGGTCTTGTGGTGGATATTTCCTACTTTTATCTATTAATAATTTCTCTGTTACCTGCTGTAAATGGAAATTGTCAATAGCATTGTTTAAGCTATTTCGTGCTGACTGTTTCAAGTACAGTTGAAAAAGAAATTATTTCAGGGTATCCTTATTTTGTTTTGGGAAGCAGTTGCTGGCAAAACATTACTAAACACTGAAAACGAGAAAACAGAAACCTTGGAGCCCTGAAAACTCATTTTATTTCACTTGGAGAGGAAGGAAGTAAGCACCATTGAAAATCAAGCTCCAGGTATGCACTTACAGACAAGAAAAGTGAAAGGAGATTAAAAAAGGAGAAAGAAAGAAATGCAATCCTGTGTGATGTGGTAAGATATAGGTAAGGCTTGAGGAGGATTTTGTCAAGCAGAAAATTGATAAAACTTACTATTAATTATTGTGCTGATGCTATCAGTGGCGTTACCATAATCAAAAAGTGAGGCATGATCATAATTCACAAGGGTCTATGTAGCTGGGGGGTTAAATCACTTATTCTCAAAGGAGATATTAAGAAAAAACATAATTAACAGTAAGAGAGCACAAGAACTATTTTATGTGGCTCCTGTATTCAGTAATATCTCAGTAACAAATTTAGACATACTAGCCTGTTTGAATGTGAAGGAATAGTGAAGGATAGAGGGAGACCTTATTTGTCAGCTGCAGCTATCAGGAAAGAAGTGGATCACACTTAACCAACCTTTTGTTATAAAGTAGAATCTAAGGTATCTTTAAAAAACAATATTCTTGGCACTTTTCAGGCAAATGCTAACATAACGGCCCTTCCAGGGGGACATTATATTCTAAAGTATCCTGAATATTGGAAAATGTACCAAAAAGAAAAGTGAAAAAGTGATTACTTCTATGAAATACCTTTTTGTTTGGTGCTTTTTTTTTTTCCTTTTGAGAAACAGGGAGAATAAAATAGAGCAGTAAAGATGGAGACTAGTAGGTGCCACATTTTAGAACATCTTCATTCTCAACAACAGCATCTTCAAGAGAAAAGATAGAAAAATTAAAACCAAACCCAAAGAACTGGTTTAATCATGTAACTTGACAAATTGCCAGGCAAATTTAAGCTATTGGAGAAACTCAGACAAATTCAGTGTTCTCAGTAATTGTCTGTTAACAAGTCAACACTAACCAAGCACTTAGGAAAAGTTGAATAAATAATGCTGAAAGTGTTTGCATACGCTGCTTTGAAGAAAAACCACATTCACTTTGATTCACAATATAGATTATTCACACATTGCAAACATTAATGCAAGCAAATTTGTGTTTATGGCAGCATTGTAATCTCTCAGGCTAATAACCATCTGCATTATTATTCATTCTGGAGAAAGTCATAGAGCAGTGTTAAAAGTTCCTGGCGAGTCTGAAGTTCAAACAAAGAGAAATCAGCAGTAATAATCATGTGACTAGTGATACAACATAAGCAAGAGATTAGATAAGGTGAGTGTTTTGTTTGTTTTTTTCACTTCTCATGGTTTTGTTGTTAGAATGAAAACCAGACTATATAAATGGTTTGGATTCTTGGTCCATTTACTACTTTAAGAATGCCTTCTTCAGGAACTGTCAGGAACAGTTGTCAACGAAGGCAAAGGGTTTTGTGTTCATTGGTAAGTAGAAAGTACTTGCTAATACCTTGCTACAAGTCCCTTTTGTGGCTGAGTAATTTTGACAGATGGAACTGTAAATAAAATTCTCATTTTGCAAGGAAATCTCACAGAAAAATTGTAATGTTCCTAGTGGAAGAATAGAGGATCAAAGCTTTTGTAATTTTGTATAGGGTTGCCTATAGAATTTCGATATCTAAAATACATTTTAATGGGTGAATATATGACTACAAAATTGTTATAAATCCCATAATATACTGATCCATGCAACAGCATTACTTGTTAAATTAAATGTTGATAAAGAAAAATCAGTATTAAAAGCAGATGACTGAATAATACAAGAGAGTTCCATGTAACAAAGCTAAACATATAAATTTGAATAGTGAAGAAAGTAAAGTTGTTTATTCTATTATCTGCTGAGAGGAGTTGAAGGAACGATTGGTTTTGCATCAAATCAAACTTGACAGCAACTGTGGCCTACTTCTCAAACTAAAAATGTTTTATCCTTCTTGAAAGTCAGCTATGAACTCCTGGATGATTATAAATCACTTCTGGTTTTTAAAACTAATGACAGTAGAGTGTTTCTGATTAGTCAATATCTGAATTCTCTTGGAAACGTCATACTCACCCTTCAGTAGAGTTATAGAATCATTAGGTTGGAAAAGACCTTAGAGATCATCATCTCCAACCGTACCTGTCTACTACTAAATCATATCCCCAAGGACCTCACCTACCTGCCTTTTAAACAACTCCATAGACAGCAATAAGGTCTCCCTCCAGCCTCCTGTCCTCAAGGCTAAACAACTTCAGTTCCCTCAGCCGTTCCTCATAATACTTGTTTCCCAGACCCTTTACCAGTTTTGTCCCTTATCTCTGGACGTGCTCCAGGACCTCAATGTCTTTCCAAAACTGAACAGAGTATTCAAGGTATGGCCTTACCACTGCAGAGTACAGGGGGAGAATCACTTCCCTGGTCCTGTGGGCCACAGTGTTTCTGATAGCAGCCAAGGTGTCATTGGCCTTCTTGGCCAACTGGGCATACTGCTGGCTCATGTTCTGTCAACTGTCAATCAACATCCCCAGATCTTTCTCTGCCAGGCAACTTTCTAGCCACTCTTCCTCAAGCCTGTAGCGCTGCACATGGTTGTTGTGTCCCAAGTACAGGACTCAGCACGTGATCTTGTTAAACCTCATCCCATTGACCTCAGCCCATTAATCCAGCCTATTCAGATCCCTCTGTAGATCCTCCCTACTCTCAAGCAGATTGACGCTTCCTCCCAATTTAGTGTCATCCACAAACTTACTAAGGGTGCATTTGATCCCCTCATCCAGGTCGTAGATAAATACATTGAACAGAACTGGACCCAGCACTAAGCCCTGGGGGACACCACTTGTGACAGGCCTCCAACTGGAGTTAACTCCGTCAACCATGACTCTTTGGGCCCAGCCATCTCGCCAGTTTTTAAACCAGCAGAGGATGCACCTGTCCAGGCCAGCGTTGACCAGTTTCTCAAGTAGAATACTGTAAGTAGATACTGTGTCAAAGGCTTTGCTAAAGTCCAGATACACTACATCCACAATCTTTCCCTCATCCATCAAGCGGATCACCTTGTAATAGAAAGAGATCAGGTAAGTTTGGTAGGACCTGCCTTTCATAAACCCACACTGAGTGGGCCTGATCACCCAGTTGTCATATATGTGCTGTTAGATGGCACCCAAGATGACCTGTTCCATGACTTTCCCTGGCACTGAGGTCAGACTAATAGGTCTGTTGTGTCCTGGATCCTCTCTCTGGCCCTTCTTGTAAATGGGTGTAAAATATACAGACTTGTAGTAACTTGACTTGTAATAACAAGACTGTTATTCATCTGTGCATGAAAGCATGCGTCTAGGCCCATTTCTAAGATTAGAAAGAACAAGTTGGATTTTGCTGGTTTGGACCCAAATGGGCAACAGAACTAGTTATCTGTGGTATGGCATCTTAGTGCCTATAGAAACTGACACCAAAGAGATTGGGCAATTTAATTAATCACGTTGGTGACAAAAACTAAATGAGATAGATTTATTTGTATAAGAAAGGTGAAAACTAGCAAAGGCATGAAAACAGAGTACAACATAAGAAAGCCTTTCAAAGAGTCTTAGGCAGATAGAAATGTCTAAACCAACATGACATTTATTGTGTTAAAATGCTGATTAAAGCATCAGTAAGGAGCAATTAGGAGTGGTGTGGGACATCTATTGAAAGAGTGGTATTTAGGAATTTGAGGCCAAACCAGATCAAAATCACACCATTCTTCATGGGCTACTACCGAATTATTTTGAGATATACATTCAACTTTAAACTCAAGATTCCCTGGACTGTTACTAAAATTATAGAGATCACTAGATCAGGCCCCTCTTTATAATTATGATATGATTATATTTTAATATCTCTTTAGTTGATTACAGTAGTTTAGAATGATTGAAATCACTGAAAGAAACAACTGCAAAATCAAATTACAAATAATTACAAATTTAATTACAAATTTACAAATAATGTAAAAGAGAGTATTGAAAGCCTGGAATATTGTATGACTCAAGATCCATTTTTCACTTCAGGAGACTAAACCAGCAAACCATAAAAATTTAGTCTCTTTACTTTATTTCTACTTTCTTTATTGCATCCATGTTAAATAAGAAACCATAAATACTCTTCCTGAAATAAAATCCTCACACAGAAAAATCTTCTGAGTCTTTGTTAAGCCTAATATCTGCATGCGGTCATGTGATTATTCAAAATTACTCACTGAAGCAGCTGTAAATATATATGAATCTGAAAACTTCTGTCTTATGTAGGAAGAATATGAAATGTGCCTCTCTACTTGCTAAATATTTAGAGTTTTAATTCTATGGTTTTTCTCATTGTCATTAGAATTGTTTGAATTACCACTGGTAGAGAGTTTTTGCTAAATTATGAATTTATTGGCGTCTTTTGCATGGGATAAGGCTCCTGTAGAAAAGTGAATCTTTTGAACAGGATGGTCAGCTGCTGTACTGATGGTGACAATCCCTATGTTTAGAGTGAGAGTGACTCCAGTCATATTCAATGACATTCCACGAAGCATTTTTTTTCTGAATTCTTACACTCAGATGGCTCATGGTCCTATGTGATGACTCCAGTACATGCACAATTGGTTGATATTGAAAATCCTTATCTATATACAAAACACATCCTAATTATCTCAGCTATGTTCAAAATATTGTTCTACACAATCAGTTCTTCATCTGCAGGACTAGTTTCTACTAAATATGTTATCCACATAGAGTTTAGTGATTACTGTGGCTAAAACAGCCTGGAGGATTTTCTGGAATGACAAAGGTCTCCATCCGGGACATTAAGCACTATATTTAAAAATGAAAGTAATGCCCCACAGTTGGGTTAGATACTGCAGAAGATGTCTGTGGGAAAGTTCTGGGATGGTCTGAAGTATTGTAGAAATTGGTCTAACATTTTGTTGTGAAGTCAACTAGGAATTCAGTCAAACACTTTGACTTAGGTTAGCCTATAAGCTCAAATCAGTCCACTGTTTCATTTATCAGATGTTAAATGTGGAACTCCTGAATCACTCAGGGAATTAATGAATAGGTGCATTTGTTATGCCTTCAAGCACAGAGTTGATACCAAGGTATATTGAAACTGTAACTATAATGTCCTCCACAATTATAACATTAATTCCAGACCTCTTTCCAGATCAGCTCCCTATCAGCTCTTTGTTGAATATGAAGTGGTCCTTGCTGGTTAAAGGATGCTCCACACTCTGAGTACAAGAGCTGAGTAAAACCCTTAGCAGCTGTACTCACAGACACTCCAGTGTCTCAACATGCTTTTTTCTTTTTGAACAACAACATGGTTTCCAATGACGAGTACAATTCAGGAACCATCAATCCTAGGCTGATGCTGCTGCCCACCTTTTCAGTGACTTACTTATTGGAGCATTTATCCAGAAATGGGCTTCCTGGCTTCAGTATTAAGGTCTAAGGATTTGGCCCACCTCTTAGAAATCAGAATTCTAACCCTAACTTCAGATTATAAACAACCATAAGCCTGGACTGACCATTTTTTAGTTTTCACATGATGACTAATAAAAGCAAAACTGGTGAGGAAAACCCAAGCTTGTCTGATGTTTCAGATGTTTTGATCTAGGATGTGTACTATACTTCAGGAGCAGAAGGTCTTTAAAAAAGTTTCTTTGTCTTGCCACATGACATGTCTAAACTCTCTGTACTAGAAAAGGTTTGAACCCCAATACTGTGCTTTAGATACAGTAAAACAAACCCAAAAGTTTTCAAAAGTTCTCTTTATTTTTTTAATTTTTCTGATAATGCTTATGTCAGTCTAGTGTTTTTCAACCAACCTTCCTCTGTGTAACTATTTAGAGTCTTCATCAAATCATTGGACAGAATAACACAACTACCATAGTGTATATCAGCCATTGGAATTTCATTAGCAAAATAAGTCATTTGTTAGCCTGAGTAACTTACTATCCTTGTTGTTCTATAACATCCATTTTAGGATGCAATTCTTTTGAATTGCAAGTCTAGTTGTCTTAGTGTGATCTACCACTCAAGTAGGAAGCTACTCACCTGAGCAAAATAAATAAGATTTGGTCTGTGGTTCCTAAAGCATCACAGGGAGGAGAGTTCTCTTGTGTTGGTTTGATTACTTTTTTTTTTTTTAATTTTGTGATGAGACTAAATCTCTGAGTCTTGTTTTTAACTCTTCTGTCTGCAACTGAATCAAATCAGTGTTACTTGCTCAGACCGGCTTTTGCTTAAGACACGTTATAGAGGATGTTTCTCCTCTTATTGGTGATATTAACTTAATTTTTTATTAGTCAATGCAAGGACAGTTTGCTCTGATGGCATATGATAAAGTGATTTAGTAAATCTTTTAAATTGTCTTGCAATTTTCCTTCTCTTTTGCCCAAGTGTTTTAGATATATCCAACACAACACCAAAATATTTACTAATTAGTATTATTTTATTAGAAATATTTCAAACTATAGAAAAATAAATAATATTATTAGCTTAACTCAAATACAGATCATTAAAAAATTAACTAAACCTTTTAGCAATTATATACAGTCTTAGGAATAGCAAATATTACATTTTTTGGAGGACTGTGTTATAGGTCTTGAGATGTTCCTTGCATTTTCTCAGGAAGTAATTTCTTGCTTAGTATAAAATTATTACTTTAAAAATACAAAGTATGGTAAAGAACCTTTTAAATAATTTTCTCTTGCCTTTGGACATCTCTAATTGACTAATTATTTTAACCCCACTTCATAAATGCAGGAAGGATGCTGCAGAATGACAATGATTTTCCTAAAATCCAAACTGGGGAGAATGATGGCTGTGATTAATGTTTCCTAACCCTCATTTCCCATTACATGCCTGGAACTTATATTTGCAAGTGATTTATATATTAAATAAACTCCTGGATGCTTAAATTTTAACTAGGGTTCTTTGGTAATGACAAGAAAGCACCAAGGTACTCAAATTTCTTTGGGAAATACATAACTCAGCTAAAAGAAGTCTCTGTTGTCCACAAATAGATAAAACCTTTCATAGAGGCACATTTGTGCTTATTGGAATTCAAAACATAACATAGTTCTTATGCTAACAAGTTGTAGTGAAAATAAAAGTTCCCTCTTCAGATTTTCCTATTCAATTCCATAGCTGCAAATGAAGAGCTATCTTCAAAGCTGAATGAGTAAGGTACATACTTTTCATCCATAGAATTGTCAAATAAATGAGTAATTTAATAAATATATGGAAAAAACATAGGCATACAATTGCAGTAAGAATATTTTTTTTGGGGTAGCTCAGTATTAAAAAGTCTCTATGCTACCTCCTTGCAGCACACATTTCTGATGAGCAGAATAGCAAACATGATACCTTTTGTAAAAAGAGGTGAGCAAATGTATAGAACAAATGTATTACTTGAAAAAACAGACACAACTTTCAAGCACTGTAACCATCCTTCAGGCGTGAAAATACAGATTCAATATAGTAACAAAATAATAGATAAGTTTTCTTTTTTACTTGGGGATCAATTTGTGTCTAAAACTTTTAAGAGGAAACACATGAAGGATGATAAGAAACTATTATTCATAACTTATGGAAATGATTGCAATAGATGGCAGTATTGGAAGACAAGTTCTCACTGTGTAATGTTTCAAGTGTGGTTCAGAAAAAAAGCCAATGCATATGAATATCTCTGAACTGCTTGATCTTTGAACAAGTTGAACTGCTAACTCATGGATGGCTCTGAAGCAGAGGTGCTTAGGTGTTTGCATGTTTACAAGGTTCAAAAGTAATATTCAGAGACAATATGGAATCTGGAAAAAAGGAGAAGCAGCAGAATCCGATATAGTGCGGGTGTGGTGCTACAGCTTGGGAAGTGCTTAAAGTTACTATTAATATTACAAATAACAGTTACTAATTTTTCTCAAAGGAGGGTTTTGACTTTTTTTTTTTATAGTGACAGCTGTAGAAATGAAATATCTCAAGAGGAATCCAAGCATCTTTGATGTTGTGGATCTTTCATATCAATCATAATACAGAATAAAGAGGTATTAGTCTATCCTCTGAACTTTATTAGGATGGAAATTCTGCTTTTCACTGTAGCTAAAGACTACATTCTCACAGTGTATATATAGAAGTCCTAAGAAGCTGTTGATGAGACTCATGTTTTCTTTCCTTAATTGAAAGTAGTTATGAAAGAAGGACACACTCAGATTTTGAATATAAAATACTTTTTCCATATTATAATTACCACGATCAGTAGCCATTTACTTGATTGCTGAAGATGGGTATGAATAGGTACAGGTCCTGCTGTTATTTAGCTTCTTTATAGTACATCATGAAGCTGCCAGAGAGATGTTTAAGCAGACTAGAAGTAATACAGGAGTATGTAGACTATATTTCCTTCTACAACATGCTAGATCCAGCTCCTTCTAGTATGTATAGAATCATAGGATCACCAGGTTGGAAAAGATCCACCTGATCATTGAGTCGAACCACTCCTATCAAATATTAAACTATGCCCCTCAGCGCCTCATCCATCCATTCCTTAAACACCTCCAGGGAAGGTGACTCAACCACGCCCCTGGGCAGCCTGTTCCAGTGCCCAATGACCCTTTCTGTGATTTTTTTTCCTAATATCTAGCCTGAACCTCCCCTGGAGGAGCTTGAGGCCATTCCCTTTTGTCCTGTCCCCGTCACCTGGGAGAAGAGGCCAGCTCCCTGCTCTCTACAGCCTCCTTTCAGGTAGTTGTAGAGAGCAAAGAGCTCTCCCCTCAGCTAAACAACCAAAGCTCTCTCAGCCACTCCTCTTAAGGCTTGTTCTCCAGTCCCCTCCCCAGCTTCGTTGCTCTTCTCTGGACTCACTCCAGAGCCTCAACATCCTTCTTTGTGGCAAGGGGCACAGAACTGAACACAGTATTTGAGGTGCTGTCTCACCAGTGCGGAGCACAGAAGGAGAATAACCTCCCTTGACCTGCTGGCCATGCTGCTTCTGATTCAAGCCAAGATGCCATTGGACATCTTGTCCACATGGGCACCCTGCTGGCATAATAATGACATCATAATTGTGCGTGTAGGTAGAAATAACTGAGTTGTCTAATTCAAGCAGATACACTCAACCGCACAGGGGCTTTTTCATTACCTGAAATGAAAAGATACAGACAATCTAATCTGGCAAGTGTTAGTGTCAGAAAGTATTATAAATAGCACCGATCTTTTAAATTGTTCAGATATTGGCCAAAGACCTAGATTGAGCTTGACTGATCTAGCTTGTTTTTCTTTAGGAATATTTATGAGAATACAGGCAATTAAATTATCAACAGCAAAAAAGAAAGTAATGAAGAGATCTTTTTTAGTCAGGTATTCAATTTCTAGGATGACCTTTTAATTTCAAAACATTGAAGTTCTATGATAGTAGAAAGATGTCAAGCCACCCAAAAGGAACGTAACATTTTAAACAGGAAAGAAGTCAAGATTAGTCTTTCAATTAAATAGTCTTATTTAGAGAAGAAATCTATGTATTTTTTTAGAAGTACAAAAAAACTTTAATAAATACAGTATAGGCTATATCCTATGCTATCAAACTACCAAAGCATGATCCTACAAGCATATGGCCAGTACTGTTATTGGTGATTAGATAGTGTTTTATGTTGAAGATATGGATCAAAATTTGCTTTTCCTAGGTGAAATTTTAGCATTCAGTTTTTATGGATTAATCTGCATTTCACCAGGAATTACTACCACTGGAAGCAGCGTTATTTTAGATAATGAAGGAAATTTTCCCAGTCAAACAGAAGACAACCTAGTATTCCTTCAGAAGTTCTGTAGTCTCTCAGGGTACCATCAAAATGTCATTGTAGGTGTGAATGTATTCAGTTCTTTTGTTTTTTGTTGAAAAATAAAGTTTTTGTACTGAAAAATTTGTATTAAATCAAATGTTCTGGTTGAAGATGATGACTATATCATTGAAGAACATAAATAAAATTTAAACTTCATTAAATCTAAGATGAAGATTTTGATTTTCAATTTTTGTTCTAGTTCTGAAACTGGAGAATACCGCTTATTCATACAGCCTTGCTGTTAGCAGCTTTATTCCACTGAAACAAAATCTGTGCATGAACAAAGCACAAAAGTAGAACATTTTACTTACATCATTCTTTGTAGAAATCATAAAAGGAATAAAAGTAACACACCACTTCTTTGAACATCAGTTTCTGTAGAACACTAAGTTGCAAACACTCTGAACTTACATGTTTCCAGTCCCACTTAAAGCAGACAGGTTTTGATCTGTGGCACCGTACTCTCATTTAAATGCCCCCTAAACAGAGGGTGAAAAGGTAACCTTAGAGGAAAGGTTAAGTTGTACTGTAACTTTAGAGTACCTGGGAATATTAGTGAAATGTATTGCAGGGTAAGATTTTAGCAAGCAAGGAAGCTTCCTGATCAAATACATGTGTACATATCAACTAACACAATAACTTATATAATTTTTCATTCTATTTTGGGGTTTTTTTCTTAATCTGGAGGCTGAATTGTGCAAAGTTCAATAAAAATCTACAATAGAATATTAAAATGCAGAATGTGTACATCTAAATCCCTTAAATTTTGTCATAGTAAGTACTCAATTCTTTGAAATTAGCACTTAATGCAAGTCTTTTTAAAAGCCAAATAGTAGTTCTAGAAATAATTTCACCAATGAAAAGCCTTTTCTGAGAACTTACAATTATTTATATATATATAAATACTTAAATATTTAACATGATTGCTTGAGAAATAAAGTACCAGGAAACTGAGAGAAGGGTAGGATCTGGCCAATGTCAACATGAGAAATGTAGCAGGTACTTTGTTTCAAGAAATATATATCTTGAAGAGATACCAAAAGGAATAATTCCAAAATCATATCAGCTTAATGAAAATCAAAATACTGTACTTGTCTCCTGGGCCATTGCCAATGTCTCTGTAACACTTGTCTGACCAGGGAAAAGAAACCCCCCCCAGCATTTTTGAGATTTTCTTCTTAACAGAACTAGAACAATTAAAAAAAAATAATTTCCCTTGTGGCCTTCTGAATTTCTATAAGTGTGTGGTAAAGTGCCTAGAGAATCATAAAGTACAAGACATGCAGGATAAGAGGAATGAACTTCATCTTAGTCAGGTGTCTGGGAAGATGTGAAGGGAGAAAATGCTTACCTAAGCCTTCTGAGCCACTGTGAAGTTTGCTAATTCAAATAACTGCTTTAGGAATTTGTTTGTTATTTTAATTTTATGCTTATAAGTTTCAAGCGTAGACTGTCAGGTACAAGATGAAATCCATTACCAAGAAAAATGTAATGTTCAAGTGTTATGAAAGGTTATACATCACATACATTCTGGTATATAAAAATATTTGAGTAAAAACATTAGAACTTATGAAAAAGCAAACTATATCAAATTACATGGAACTCCTATAAGGCAAGCGAAGTGTGAAAAGGACAGGAAGCACAAGAGGAAGCTGTTCAGGGAGGCTGTGTAGTCTGTAAAACTAGTACTCTTAGGAACTTCTTGGACAGTAATATGCAGGGGAATGGTTTGGATCTACCCTCTATGTTTAATAACAAAATAGCAGAAAATAGTACTGATAATTTTGCCAAAACATGTTCTGTGCTTGATGTTATTTTGGGCCAAAATGATATTCTGGCAGAGATCCTCCCTGTAAGGACTTCTCTGTGGCCTGGAGAATATCATAATGAGCGGGTGTGGCACAAGATTGCAGAGAAAAAGGAGACCCGAGTGATTCCTTACTTCACCTCTTGTGTCTGGGGGCTAATATAGAAAAGAAAATGCAAGATATGTGCAGCTGAAGGTCACTTCACATTGCACAAAAAACAAGAAGTCAGGGAGAAATTCTACTTCAGAGTTTGTCTCAGGACTTCTCTCCATGACTTTCTCTAAAGCAAGCTCTGTCATCTTGTAGGATGCAAAGGGATGAGAGCAGGATTTTTCAAAGTACCATGTTGTGCAATAAACAATTCTGATTACCTCAGATCCTACTGCTTTGGAAAACACTTGTCTGCTTTCTTAATTTCATTTTTAATACACAAATTATCTTTGATGAGCTCAGTAACAGACATAAAATAATGCTACATTTCAGAAGCAGAGAGCAGGTTCTTCCCTTTTACTTGTAGGAATTCTATGTTATCAGAGTAAATATCTTTATTTTACATCAAGAGAGATTGTCAACAGTAATGCATGTAAGGAAATTAAATTGTCCAGGAAGATTGCATACTATAAGAAATCTATCTTTTCTTTATTTTTTTTCCCCACCCAGGAACAACTCTAAGTCAAAAGCATATGCAAAATAACCCTAAATCTTCATATTCCCTATTTGCCCCATGCACCCAGTTACTGATTCCACCCCTTATTCTATAAATAGAGTTGTCCTAGGGAACCTGCCATCTGCCTGATGTAAACTGCCCTGTTAATTCTTACCTGGCTACAGCTGCAAAACAGATGAGAACAAGGAGAGGGAATTAATCAGTGAATCCTGGTGGCGATCTAAGTAGGGTGCCTCTTTTAATTCAGACCACGTTTTTAGTTAGTATGACAACAAGCTGTTACCACATAATGGTTTCAGTTCCTTAAGTATAATGAGTCCCATGTTCTCAGTATGCTTTAGACTGGACAACTTGAACTACTGTTGTGTTTCATAACCACTGTTGTATGTTGCAGAATTCCATGTAGTATTTTTACTGAATAAGGCTTCAACACAGAAACAGCTAATTTTAATGAAAAAAGTGATTAGTGAGCTGTTAATACATTAAAAAACCCAAACCCAAACACAACCAACCTCCTCTAAAGATATGAAAAAATTTTGGTTTTAAGCATCCAGTAGCCTCTTGAAAGTAAAATTGTTTAAAAAATGAAAAAGTTATTTGCATCAACTGAATATATTGTAGAAATTCTAATTTTATGTTTTACAAATTTTCTTGCTGATAAGAATAATACAAAATCTGACATAATGACATAGATGTATATGGAAGTTATTACACAAAGAAAGTATCAAAGGAATAAATTTAAACACACAAACATCATTAACAAGAATTAGAAAACTAATGAAGAGTCACAATAAAGAAAATACTTGACGTATGGTGGGAAGATGAAGAAGGTGAAGCAGTTTGAAATTTAGAAGAGTAGAAGTTCAGCTTGTTCAGACTGACTTATATGTAGTAATACACAATCTTAAAGAGTTTCTTAAGCCCTTAGGGAAAGATTAATCATTAAAACTTAGATATTGTTCACCTGATTTTGAACTAGTGTCTATTTAAGAAATGAGTGAGGGTTTAGATATGCAAGACCATGAAGGAAGAAAAGTAGCTCTCAAATGCCAGATGAATAATCTATACCCTTATGCTTGACCATACTACCTTTTGCTGTAAGTAAGCCTTGCCTCATACCTACATAAAGGCTGTGCACAAACACATTTTGCTCAAGCAATTTAAGCTGTGGCAACTTGTTGAATCTAAGGCATGAAGTACTGAATTAATCTTAAGGTTAGGTGGCTCTAGTAGGTTTGGATACACAAGTGACTTCCCCTTGTATCACTCAACTCAGAAGGGCTTGATGAGAGCAAAGAGAAGGAAGGCCCAAAGCAGATTCCTCTGTAAGTGATTTCTAGCTGTCATAGACTGGAACCATCATTGCATATACAACTCTTCAATACCAGATGAGAAGAAGCAATAAGAAACTCACAGGCTGAAAGGGATCTGTAGCCTTGAAATTCCTAGATGGTCTGATGAGACATTTGTCAAAAATGTCAAAGAATGACATAGTTACTAAGGGTTATGTTATCCTTCTGGTAAAGAGAGCTAATATTTTTAAGGTAATTTTTCTGTGAAAGATAATGGTTGAATAAGCTGGTGGAGTGACAGACTGCTATTGTCCTTTTAAGAACAGGAAAAGAGTACATGGTTATACTCATAGCTGCATCTATCCCTCTTACAGGTTGCAAGCCAGATTTTGCTTGGGGGACTTTATGATAAATTGGACTGTTTAGGGAATTCTTTCATATGTTATGACTAAAAGATTTAGAAATTCTCCTCAGATACTCCTCCTTCTGGAATGTAGTCTACTTGTAGATGCTATGGCAGATCTATTCAAGAAGTGACATCCCAATGGATAAAGATGTAGAATCCTGTGATAGGTCTGAGTGAAACCCCCCTGGTGAACACCCAAACCCACAGTAGAATGCAGTCTTTCCTCCTCCCCCCACCCCCCTGTACAAGCCCAAGGGAAAGGTAGAAGGAAAGAAAGACTGAAAATGCTGAAAACAAGCAAACCAAAGCTGTAAGATTATATACTCAAGTCTTAACACTTATATGCAACTAAAATACCATGTACACATAATCAGAGACCCCCCAAAAAACCTCCCCCTGCCACGAAGGGAAATAAGAATCCAGAAACAGATCAGTATAAGCTAATGAGAGAAAATCTTACTCTCCTTTTAGATAGGAGGACTTCATTAATCAACCACCCGGCACTCCACGCTGCTAACGGAGTTCAAAAGGCTTCACTGGGCCTGACTCCCACACACCAGCAGACCGACAGCAGCACCAGACCTTTCCCACACGGGAACAGGAAGACGACAGCCCCAGGGGAGTGTCTGACTCCCCGATTTATACTTCAAGATTTACATAGAAAATCACACGGAATACTGGGAGATGTAGTTCTTCCTCAGCCACAACCTAGCTATTCAGGAGGGTCCAAAATCAAACCCATCACAAATCCCCAAAATGAACAATGTGAGAAAGTAAAGGCCTTTTCCTCTTGGACAAAAACAGGAACAAGACACTTGAATTTGTGTACATTCTATTCACACCAGAGCTTATTGTCTTTCAGCTTTTCTTAGCATACTTTTATTTGGATAGGAAGGGCACCCATGTTGTACATAATTATGAGGTGCTTCAGCCTCTCCCTTTAAGATGACAATTTTCTCAACAAGAGTTTTAGGAAAACTATGCCATCTAGGCATTCCTGTTTAGGTGAATAAATCTTCATGAAAATTTGTGATACTGAAAGGTACATTCCAGTTTTAAGAAATGCTTTCACCTTTACCAGAGACAAGTCTGCTAATGCAGTTATTACCTAGTCTCATGATATTTTGAAAATAAATATTTTTATGAAGATCTGTTACATGTTTTCTGACTAGGGAAATTCCTCTCTACTTCACACATGGAGATAATTTCTTAAAATCCATCTTATTTTCTCTGCTGATTAAACTGAACAATAAACTCTTAATTAGGCAGTTTTGAAAGTTCTGTTTTTGATGTTAGCTTTGGAGTTATCCACTAAATGAGGTGATAGGGTAGTGAGGGTCCTTCTGAGGAATCCTCAGTGCCCATGCTGCTATGCAGGGCATAAAAGACATGCAGGAGAAGAGAACTAGTCAGATTTGACACCTAATTTTACATCACTGTTACTCCTGAGATGAACTCAATTAATTAAAAAAGTTATTTCTTGGGAAGTGTCTTAAAAGGTTGTTTGAACTTAATGCTCAGGCTCTGTTGGTATTCAGACCATACCTTTTCTTTACTTTATTTGGGGTCATGCTTTGAAGTTTTGTCTTTCTCCAAGGTATTCCAGCTAATATAATTCATTGTGAAATAAGAGCACAGAAAAATACAGTATTGTTATATTACTTGTCTCAGACTTGAAATGCTACAAGAAACTCTCTTGTTATGTCTCTTATTAGGAATCAATGCACAGCTGTAAGTAAAATCTTGAAGACAACAATTAGACAATAGTTTTAATGTGGCGCCTTCTTTTGTCTTGTCTTGTGATACATACATTATAGAATATATCCTTGAAAAATCTATTTTCTGTCTTTTCACTATGTGTCTACTATTCAAAAGCAGCAGAATTTGTCACTGGAATATGTCAAACGAATATGTAATCAGATTATCATTTCTCTTTTCCCTATCCATTCTCTCAAGTTTCTCTCTGCACATATAGTTACACATTTGATGTGTCACTCACTTTGTTGCAAAGAATGGCAGGAAATTAACTGCTGGGTGGAAGAATATGCATGAGACTATTCTGACCAACCCAAAGAATTTTGGAAACTGTGTTTGAACTATGCCTTGGAGAAAACCTGGTTCCTTCCTTCAGACTGTTCTTCAGTTCTTTACTTTTCATCCTTCCAGCTTTTCAACTCCTGGCTGATCCTCATCATATTTCATAATTTGACATGATACATGAAGTTCATTGCAATGTTGTTAAAGTAGTTAGGTAATTTAAATAACTGGTTTCACTAAAAAGAAAATTTGGACACGATGTAGATTTGAAATTAATTTTGAAAATGTAAATATTTTGATTTTTATATAGAGATGGTGATTTGGTTAGGCTTTCTCCAGAACACTAGAGAGAATTCTATGAGATCAAAAGACCACATGTACAGTAGTTTCTGTTGCTTTCTTTTTATCCCAATAACATGATCCAGAAAACCATTATTTGTCCTTTCCTTTACTTTCCTGAACACTTGAGTGAAAATGTAGTTAAGAAAACTCCTTTACACATGATACACGGTTCCTTTTTTTAGTCTTTGATGTTCAGAAGGGTCCAGTCATATCTAACTCTTCAGGTCAGTGAACATACAGTGGTAAACTTGGTCTTCCTCCTGTTTCACTTTGCCTTAGAGACAGTCTCAACCAGTAAAGGAAAGGAACCCAACCCACGTGCTGAGCTACTCTAGAAATTAATGCTGTCACTTCTCGTATTTGTGCTGTCATATGTGAAAGGCCCTTGAAAAAGGATTGCTGGAGATAAAGCGTGAAATAGAAAGGTCTGTAGAAGGGAAGGCCTGTAGAAGAGGCCGCAAAGCCAAAGAAAACAAGCATAAGCTCAGCTCAAATGGGTCTTCTTTCTTGATGGTAGAAGAGGTCTGTGGAAGACTGTGACAGGCAGGCAGGTGGCAGTGGAAGCAGGAGGAGAATTGTCTGTGTATCAGTGCCCTGGCAGTGTCTTTAAAGTACAAGTAGTCTTTTATAGAAATTATCTGATCCTCAATGCAAAACTGGATTGTGACAGGATGTGAAATAATTCAAACGTATTTCACTATGTCAGAATCTACCAAAATGTCTGGTTTTCTGAGGAATATTTGCAAGTGAGAAATATTGCCTGTGCAAAGCATTTCAGTAAAGTCACTACTCACCAGCCATATTTTTCTTTAAATACATATATTTTTTTAAAATGCATTGAGATATCTTGTTTTTACTGCTAAGTGTCATTATTTGGGAATGAATCAGATTTGTTAGAGTTTCCAGGTTTGAAATTTTTTTTAAAGCTCTGTTCTATCTCCAGGCTCAGAAAAAAAAGTGAGTGAGAGTTCCAGTTAAACTTGGTTAAAATCCCTGTATCATCTTTGAGGGCAGGCAGTGTGTTTTGAGTCTCCTAAAATATTTTTTATTACATTTTTAAAGCATTTTATATTTTGTCTTTATGTGCCATAATGACATCTGTTGCAGCAGAGTGAGACAAGATCAGATAGAAATCATTAATAATTCATGGATTTCAATCTGCAGCTCAGAAATACCAATAGTGCTTCATTGATTTGACTGTGTCTGTCTTAAAACATACTAGCAAACTCATAGTAAGAAAAGTCTGCATATATAGGTGCCTATAATGAAAGATGTGAAATTAAACTAAAATAAAGTCTACGTATATGGGTGTACACATATAAAAGATTCCTCAGTAAAACTAGAATTTGTAAAAACAGCATAATATTTCATGTAATGCCTGCAATTAATAGCATGAATGTGAGGAAAATATGTTAACACAAGCTGAGAATGGGGGTGTTTCTATGTGTATGAAAGAGGAATGGAGATTACATAATGGATTAAAAAAAATCCACTGCCATCAGCACTGAGGAGAACTGCCAAAGATTCCAGGTTCTTCATTTACTGCAGCTGTGCACCTGCAAATACCACTTGGATTGTCTGCCACTGCAGCAGTTTCAGAAAGGTCTGAATATTCTGCCATTGAGTATTCTCAGGTTTTAGCTACTAAACATTCTAATTATTTTTGCTGCTAATAAATGGCAAAGAAAAAAAATGCCCCTAGGATTTGGCTCTGTGAGCAATAGGGGTTGTAGTGGTTGAGAGCAACTTAATCTACTGCACCAATAGATGTATTGGTAGACTGCATTAAGCAATCAAATAAGGATTAAAGAAAAAGTCACATTGGCTTTAATTTTCAAAACTGATTAATTCAGGCTGTTTCTAAAAAAACAATAACCTTCAAACTTAGTGTTTATGAGCAGTCCAGCTGAAAAACAATCTCCTTAAAATTTCTTCAAATTTCCTATCTTCAGAAAGTGATATAATAATACATCACTGTTTCTCTCAGGAAATAGCTGGTGTTATACATTAATACTACTAACGTTCAAAATAAAAATAACCACTTGAAGCCACTCTGGTGTAGCCTTAGATTTATTTTAAATTTAGGCATAATTCTGAAGGCATGTGAATGCTGGAAAAGAATTGGAATAAGTAGGGTTTGATTATCAAATTACACCAGTTGTGGCTAGGTGATTACATACTATCTGGATTTAAAAGAAAAAAAAGAAAAATTCAAAAGGCAAGACCTGAAAAATCATGAGACAATGCCTACCTTGACATAGTCAGTTCTCACACTGTTCTGAGACCTTGCTCTGTAGGTTTTCACCGTTCAATCCCTTAGCATTCATCCTGAGAGTACTGTTAAATTTCTGAGCATGAGGTAAGCCCTGCTTCTTTTTAACATTGCTTCAATCCACTGGCATCTTTTTTATCCTGATCATTTGCAAGTAACCACAGAACTGGAATCAGAAATAAACAGTCTACAGCCTGTTTTCTAACAGAACCACAGAAATGAACTTGACACCCAATCTCTACCTCGGGAATTATTTTTATAGTCTAAGAATATAGACGGGTGGTTAACATGACNTGAAAAACAATCTCCTTAAAATTTCTTCAAATTTCCTATCTTCAGAAAGCGATATAATAATACATCACTGTTTCTCTCAGGAAATAGCTGGTGTTATACATTAATACCACTAACGTTCTAAAATAAAATAAATAAATATAAAATAAAATAAATAAAAATAACCACTTGAAACCACTCTGGTGTAGCCTTAGATTTATTTTAAATTCAGGCATAATTCTGAAGGCATGTGAATGCTGGAAAAGAATTGGAATAAGTAGGGTTTGATTATCAAATTACACCAGTTGTGGCTAGGTGATTACATACTATCTGGATTTAAAAGAAAAAAAAGAAAAATTCAAAAGGCAAGACCTGAAAAATCATGAGACAATGCCTACCTTGACATAGTCAGTTCTCACACTGTTCTGAGACCTTGCTCTGTAGGTTTTCACCGTTCAATCCCTTAGCATTCATCCTGAGAGTACTGTTAAATTTCTGAGCATGAGGTAAGCCCTGCTTCTTTTTAACATTGCTTCAATCCACTGGCATCTTTTTTATCCTGATCATTTGCAAGTAACCACAGAACTGGAATCAGAAATAAACAGTCTACAGCCTGTTTTCTAACAGAACCACAGAAATGAACTTGACACCCAATCTCTACCTCGGGAATTATTTTTATAGTCTAAGAATATAGACGGGTGGTTAACATGACAGCAAAAAGTGTAGAAATGTTCACTGCTATGAAGGACCTTGAAGACATCACAGAGGAGACTGTGTGGTACAGAGGTTAATGCAGAACAGAACAGAGAAGCTCATTGAATAATACAATTATATTTTCTGAGATCTTCAGTCTATCACTGAGAGTCATAGGCAAACCACAGCCTATGCAGTATTAATAACTATTATGAGAGATAGGGCATAGAATAAAGGTTTGACCTATGATGAGAGAACACAAAACTAGTTTCACATGTAAATATTTGTGTAACAGCTAGGCACCCAGACAACACGGAGGCTATGGAAAGGAATCTCATCTGTAAAATAAGTTATCAATACTTAGGTCCTTCCTTAGATTATGTTTTAGGCTTGTTAGAAAGATATGAGTTTCAAAATGTTATGGAAGAGGAAGTGGTAGGATTTATACACTAAACTGACTTACTGGGCAAGAAAAAATTAAAGGAAGCAGATGACCTCAAAGTTACGTGACCCAGAAACAAATCAAATGTATATTGTTAAGGATATCAGCAAAGAGGCTTGTACATTTCTTTCTTTCACTCAAATTCAACAGGAGGTTTTCAGTAAAATTGGACAAGGATGTTCTTCGATGTGAACCTTTCCCTAGATCTGTGTCTGTCATAAAGAGTGGGCTACACTTAGGCAGTCTTTGCTGTAGACGCTAAACTTCACATACAAATATCAATCAAAATAATTTCACACATTTTAATGCTTGTTTTTATTGAGTAAGGAATATAGGAACATTACTTCACATGGAAGCCTCTATAGCGTTTAAAATAAGCCTTTACAAAAGTATTGTGCATTGTGTGAGCCTTCATAGCTTCTACATATTGTCAGAAAGAGTCATTTGTACAGCTAGATGATTTCTTTCCAATTTGTCATACATAAAAACAAATCACAAGTAATTTCCTGTAATTTTGCTTTTTCCAGTGCACTTAGCAGAAAAAAAAAAGAAAGAAAATCAATAAGAAAGTTGTAGCATTTGTCTTTGGGGACACAGTATGACCACTTCATAGTCAGAAGGGGCAGCATAAAGTGATTACCTTCATGATTACCTACATAATGAGAAATTTTTTTTAGAAGATAAAGCGTTTCTTCCCATGTGTACTTATCTAGCTTCCTGCTCTCTCCTTTGATTTTGGCAAGAAGAATCTCCACAAAACCCTTTGAATTTCTCCAAGAAGACACACTGCTATTGGTAAAGATGGTATGGTGTAGAAGTTTTTTCTTTATGCCTTGCTGACATCAAAATATATGACATAATCTAGTAAAAACCCTTTATTTTTATTCTACTAACTCTCTTCAAAATCTTACTACATATAAAATTATTTAATTACTGTTCATAGTGTTTTTTTCTGGTTTTTGCTCACGCGGAAGTAAAAAAATTGATTTAGGGTGATAATCCCTCAATATCCAACATTTTTGGGGTGCCCTGTGCTGTAGTACATTCAAACTCTATTTATGAGTAAAGAGAAAAAACATTTTTCCATCTAAAAACAACAATTATTTATTAGAATAACTGAAATCTCAACAGTCCAATCGAAGAATTACTGTTAGTCCAGATAACTTATTCTGCACAGAAACACTGCTCAATACTACTACCTATATTTAAAAAACCCATTACTGCTGCATACAAAGATAAGCAAAAGTAAACAACTTAGCCTTAGCCACCTGGTCATTAGAAAAATCACTGCTAGGGCTAAACCAAATAAAAACAGCAGTAGCAGGCAGGTTAAGTGCACACAGAGTAAGACGGACAATCCCCAGGCTTGAGGCTCTGCAAACTCAGTACACAGCCTATTCCTGCATAATTTTAAAGTGGCATTGAAGTACTATCAACCAAAGGTTTTATTTTCTTCATAATCTCATACTGATCCACAGACTTCTATTAGTGAATCCCTTCAAAACCTCAGTCTCTAATGTTCAACATGAAACACAAACAGTTAAAAATATCATAGTGTGCTTACTTCAGTAATATAATGGTCACATTTTCTGCTCTTGATCTATAATAATGAAGCTTAATAGCACTTCTTTTCAGGCAAAATTTAATAATTATCTTGCTTCCTTATTTGGTCTCTAATTTAAATGATCTTCACTCCTTAAGAAAAGAGCAGTTGGATTAAATCTGTGTGATTTGGTTGACAGCCGACTGAACATGATCCAGTAGTGTGTCCTGGTGTCCAAGAAGGCCAATGGCATCTTGGCTTGTATCAGAAATGGTGTGACCAGCAGGTCCAGGGAGGTTATTCTCCCTCTGTACTCGGCTCTGGTGTGACCGCTCCTTGAATACTGTGTGCAGTTCTGGGTCTCTCACCACAAGAAGGNTTTAGTATTTGATGGGAGTGGTTGGACTCGATGACCAGGTGGGTCTTTTCCAACCTGGTGATTCTATGATTCTATGACTGGTAATGTGTGCAATGGGGACATAAAGATAAGTAAAAAATAGATCTGCCCTGACTCAGTACCCTGAGGTATTGAGTGGCATGGTTTAGAGATTTGTGGGAATGATTGGACTTGTTGACCCGTTGGGTCTCTTCCAGCCTGATGATTCTATGATTCTATGACACCCAAAAGAAGACCTCCAATTTTTTTCTGTGCCTTTAAATACAATTCTGCAAGTTGTGATACATGCTAATTCAGTTTTGCCTTATTACTTGCAACAGTTGATCCACTTCATGCTTTCTCCTATTCTCGGGCAAAGCCAAGAAGTCATAAGGCTACTTAGTCTGAGGGTAGTGTATTAGTGACCTAAAATTTTCAGTTTATCATATTTAAAGTATACAAATATTACAATTGCCTCCTAATAATCATAGAATAATAGAATAGTTTGGGTTGGAAGGGACTTTAAATATCATTACATTCCAACTCCCAGCCATGGACAGGGGTACCTCCCATTAGATCAAGTTGCTCTAAGCCTCATCCAACCTGATCTTGAACACCTCAAGGGATGGGGCATCCACGACTTCTCTGGGAAATCTTTTCCAGTGCCTCACCAGCCTAACAGTAAACAATTTCTTCCTAATATTCAATTTAATTCTCCATTCTTTCATCTCAAAACAATTTCCTCTAATCCTATCACTACACTCGCTGATAAAAAGTCCCTCCCCACCTTTCTTGTAGGCCTCCTTTAAGTACTGGAAGGCTGCTATAAGGTCTCTCTGGAGTATTCTCTTCTCTAGGCTGAACAAGCCCAACTCTCTTAGACTATCCTCATATCTGAGGTGTTCTAGCTCTCTGATCACTTCTGCAGCCCTTGTCTGGACTATATCCTTCCTGTCTTGAAGATAACAGAGCTGAAAATAAAACACTATGAACTCAGGGTTTCCATTGTTAAATGTGAAATAACCTAATATGTATTAAGACATGGAAATATTTTGGCTATCTTTTGTTATAATATGATATTATAGCCAGAATTAAGGCAAATAATCCTGTAAAATGATATCATACAATGACAAGACAATTAAAGACCTCGATTGCTTGTCTTTGATCACAGAGAAGATCAGAGAAGTGTCAGCCTATGAAAATGATTTCTGAGGTTCGATGCGTACCACTCACCATTCAATGTGTATCCACCAAAATGGTTGTAGAACATGTTAAATACATGAGAGGGAATATATGAATCAGCATCTGTTTTCAGTAATCACTCATTTTGAAGACTCACTTTTACTTACCTATTTACACTTGCTTTTATACTTCTTATGATAAAATGTAGATGTCTTTACACTTTTGGTCAGAAAATGTAGATTTGACCTTGAATAAATGTTCGTCCTCTTGAACATTTACTCAAATGAAATGTCTGAAGTTGTTTCTGCTTCCTAGCATTAAAATATGGGAGGAAGATAGTCTCCAACCTGAAGTGACACAATTTTTATTTGTCAAATACACCCTGAGGCTTTGAGCATGTGAATCAGCCACAGCAATAGTGCAAATGAGTGGGTCTGACTGATTGTGATTGAGTAAAGTGCCAGCATAACTGAGTAAGATTGAAAAGGACTACACCGATATGCTTGAATTGGCATTAGTATTAATGAACACGACAGCACATATCTTGACATGAATAAGTGGTTGCAGTCTGGGAGTATGGAAGTGCTCATATGACTTGGTATGGCTCTGCACAGGTGTATGTGTGACACATGAATGACTACAGGAATTCAGTATTGGCAGGTGGGATTAGAATAGTGTCACTTTATATAAATGAATATCCCTGACAAGGGGAAATTTAGTTTCTGCCTAAAGATTTTCTGTTGATAGAGACTAACCTGCCATGTACCAGTGACAGAAAAGCCACTCCCTTCAGGCACTTATCTACTGCTTTCCCTTAGATTGTGATATTTCTTAACATTTCTGCAAGTACAGATACATATCACTCTGATTAAGGTTATCTCGGAGGATTTTGTTGGAATGAGATATTGTATTTAACCTTGGATATAATCCAAGCCTACATTATTGTATAATTTGCTAAATTTTTCTGATAGACTATATCTGTTTCCTGATCGATAGGATATTATCTCTCTTTCATGTTCCCTGTCAAAAGAGACAAATTTGGCATACACCTGTTTATATGCATATGTTTTATACACATATGTATATATATTTATATCCCTTAAACAAGTAATAAATATTACTTTATAAGAATTTGAACTTAAGTATGATATAAGGTTTATTTCAGAGAAGTAGACATCACTTCATCCAGCACTGAACTTAGAACTGGAAACAGCCAATGTGGCTGGTATGGACATGGAATCAGTACGCACAATCATATGATTCTCCTTCCAGACATGATAATGCAGTCTCTTTCTATGGACAACTACCAATACCTGGGAATAGTTTTTTTCTCCTGATGATTGTACTCAGGGCATGATTCTCTTGAAATTCTTTTTTTTTCTCTCAGGAGAAGAATGGATCCCTAACTCTTCTGACTCAGCCCAGAATTATCAGCTATTTCTTAATTCTGTTAACCTGCTAATTAATAATGTTAATTCTGTGCTGGCATCGCCCTAAGCAGAGCATTTAAGAGTACCCTTTTTGTTTGACAAATATAAATATAAAAAGTGTCGTAATGATCAATACAAGATTTTCAATAAATATGGTTTCTATACTTAGCTAAATGTAGAGAGAGAAAGAAGCAGAAGAAAAGAAGGAGAAGGGAAGCAAGCAGGTCCAAAACTGACAGCTGAGACCCCAATGCCACTCACTATAAAAATGCAAGGACGGGTATAATTCTCCTCACTTTACTCATATGAGAAAGCAAAGCCCTCTCTCACACACTCTCAGACACTTTCTTTTCCTAATACTCTCAGAAACTTCGGTCTTTAGTTAACTTTCTTGTTGTGAGTTTCTTTAAATTATAATCTTCCAAATTCTTGGGGATTCCCCTTGGATATAGTCCCTATTTGATGAACAAGAGAGTTGCTAAATTAAAAATGACTGACTTGAGATTGTCTTGAAATATTGTTCCTTTTTTCATAGTAGAAATTCTGTGATACCAATAACTATTTTAAAGGGATCCTGTAAAAAATATCTGTGCTTGAATGTTCATGCTCTGATATTTTATTTTCTGCCAAATAAGACTCTGAATTTATTAATATCATGGTCTCTGCATGTTTCTCATCGGCAATATGGACCACAGGTTGTGCGTTTGCCACCCTCAACCTTAGAGATCCCGAATGTGTAAGCACACATTAAATCAGTTTTCCCAGATGTTTCATTTTTGTGCTCTACATTTGTGCTGGCTCCCCTACTGATGCTTCTTACAAAGGTTGCAAATCTGTATCATGAAGAGGCATCTGCACCACCATAAGACACTTTGCAATTCCTTTTGCCTTACCTGCTTTTAATCTAGTTATTATATACTCAGCAGTAGGAGAGTAAAGGACTTCTTTTTATCACAGGAATGGGCATAATACTGGATACACAAGTGTTGAAAAAGTATACTTTTTACAGAAGGGTTATAAATTATGCTCATGTGACTTCCCATTTACAGGACATACTTGCTTACTTAATGACAATTTTCATGAGCCACCAAAATAAGTAACCTTCTAAGTGAGATCTCATGTATATCATGAACACTATCATGCAGGAAGCAATGACAGATTTTATGGATTGGTCATGGCAAAACCGGCAAATTTCACAGTTTGTCATGCGTTAATGGAGAAGGTTGCAAAAACATAAAATCATTTATAGTGATAAAAATGATTCTGAGAGGATTCAAGTTATCTTTCTAACAAATAGAAATTGTAAAGATATGTGACAGGCTGTCAATAGAATTTGGAAAGATTAATTTTAAACTGGGGAATGACACAAAAAATAAAGCAGCAAATAATGATTGTGAGGGGGGGTCTCTCAGAAAGAAAACAAAAAGTAACATGTAAAGTTGAGACCACTTCAAATCAAATTCAATATGCTTAGAGCAGTCATTTAAGTTTGCATGGAAATTTTCAGCATGTTCATTGTCATGAGCTCTGATCCATAAGATAAACACAGAGGAACAACGCGAAGACCTTTGTTAAGTCAATATAATGTTAATATGGAACATAATAACCCCCCCCATTCTTATGGTAAGAAAGTTGATCTGGAAATAAAGAAGCCTTTCTAACTGCAAAGTCTGTCTGGTCTTCTGTAACCATGTCACCTTAGTCTGTGACATTTGCTGTTTACTCTAAATAGGACTGAACCTTAGTATCTACTTAGAAGGGAAGATAAGAGGTCAGTGCATTCAAAAGTTTCCGCTGGGTTTTGGATTCCCTGGCTTTTGTGTGGTTTGTTTTTGGGGTTTTTGGGTTTTTTTTTGTTTTTGTTTTTGTTTTTTTTTTTCCCCTGACCTAGGATGTTCCTGTCATATCCTGGTCTGCACCAGGAATAGTGTGGCCATCAGGACTAGGGAAGTGATTATGCCCCTGAGCTCTGCACTGGTGAGGCAGCACCTCAAATACTGTGTTCAGTTTTGGGCCTCCTACTACAAGAAGAACATTGAGATGCTGGAGCGTGTCCTGAGAAAGACAACAAAGCTGGTGAAGGGTTTAAAGCATAAACCTTATGAGGAACAGCTGAGGGAGATGAGGTTATTTAATCTGGAGAAAAGGAGACTGAGAGGAGACCTTATTGCTCTCTACAACTACCTGAAAGGATGTTGTAGGGTGGCAGAGTTTGGTCTCTTGCCCCTGGTAGCTAGTGAAAGAATAAGGGGAAATGGCCTCAAGATACACCAAGGAAGACTTAGACTGGATATTAGGAGGAATTTCTTTACTGAAAGAGTTGTCAAGCATTGGAATAATCTGCCCAGGGAGGTGGTTGATATTTAAAAGATGAGTAGATGTGGTACTTGGGGAAATGGTCTAGTAGCTGACTTAGAAGGGCTAGACCTAACAGTGGTGAGCTGAAGTATTTCTGAACACAGCAGCCACTTGGTGTGCTTAAATTGTAGAGCTCATCATTGATTTGTGACCTTCAAGCAGAATTTACCTAATTAAAGAAGATTCAGAATTGCAAAGAAAATACCATAATTTCAACAGCAACTGAACAGCTCGTGATGGAGAAAAGTGAGGTTACAATAGATGGACAGCCTCCAAATGGATCCAAAGCTGGATTTGTGAAGTATTTTTTGAAAGTCTGTTATGCTGACTAAAAAAAAATAATAAAGATTTTTGTAATTCTCTTTCCAAAACTTAATACATCTTTGAAGTTTATAAATCTGCAGCTTGTAAATCCTACATCTATAACAATTCACAGAATGACTTCATCTTAGCTGACAAACTCCACCTTGGCTGAGGAACAAAGCTAAGGTAGCACCTCCTGCAGTGAGCTTTTTCAGTGGGTGACATAACAGCGTAAAGTTAGAGAGCGTTTTCAAGAGGCAGTCAAAATAATTTGAGAATGCCATAGGCAATACACTGTAACATATGTGCAGGAATATGTTTAATACAATGAACAGTTTGTCTGTAACTAAAAAGATATTTATTAGCTTTACATAAACATGATAAAATGCATCTGCAAATGCTTGTAAACTATAATATAGTACCTACACACAGTGTTCTTCAGTAAACTGGATTAAGGTCCCTTAATTCAGTGGCAGTACCATGTAGCATCTTGAAAATTATGCTGTCTTTTCGTTTGAAGTAGAAAATAAGTCATGTAATCAGCAATATGTATTTTGTTTTTAGAATACTCTTAGTTCCTTTTCATTTATTTACCTTTTCAGAATTTCCAAATTGAAAACCTCTAGACTGCCATTTTTGACACTTTGGATTGGTGGTTTATTAGCCTTTTTCTTATAAAGACATCTGCACAGAGACATGAAGATCTGCCTCCTTTTCAGGAATCTCGATAAGCACTTGAAGTTCATATTTTGCTAAAATGGTCAACTTTAACATGGTTGCACTGAAATGCAAATTCTTACCATTAAGCTTCCTAGATGGTCTCACTGACAAACTGTACCAGCATGTTCACATGACCACAAGTATTTAAGTGAATACAGTTTAATGACCGAGGAATTCTCTAAGCCAAGGTAATGCTATTACCTCTCCTAGCTTGTTGCAAATACAATATGAAATTCAATTGTTTCAATTGTGGCAGCATATGCTAATGCTTGTTCGTTATTGACTGTTAACTCTGTGTGTGCAGTAAAGAGAGAAGAAACTAAAAGCAAGGTTTAAGAGTAAGAAGTTAGAAGTAAGAAATGTAGAGGAAGTTAAGAACATAAAATGGTATATACAGTCAGCTAAAATGGCTCAATCAGGCAGCAATACCTTCTTACATTGTGGTAACGTTGCTACTTGGTTTTGTGCAAAATCAGGCAGCTTGTTCACATCTTACAGAGTTGTGATCTGCACAAAAAATCGGGAAGACATTATGCCATCAGTTTTTCTTCAAGTTGTATTTGGTATGATTTCATAACACTAGAAGAGCTTTATATATGTATACACATATACATAAATATGTTATGTTTACATTCACACATGTAAACCTATAAAATAGATGTAAGCTTAGATTTATCTTACTCCTACAGCAAGAAATTAATTCTACAGTATTTCCCAGAGTGTGATACAGATAGCTACAATATTTATATTGCCTTGTGAGAAAAAGTAAGAATAGGTTCCAGACCCAAAGGTAGCTTTGAAGAGTGAAATCATAAAAGTAATAAACCTTGTTTTAGTGAAGAATACAGACTGCTATCTTTCATTCAAAACGAAATTACTGTCACCAAAATCTATTCATTGTGCCATTTTCAGTTCTCATTATGATTGTTCTCAGTAGAATTAGGTACTAAAATTCCAAGTCTTCATATGTTTTATAAATCATAGTATTAGACTTGAGTATTTTGACCTTCTTAATATTCCCTGGCTTGATTGGCTGTGTTGCCTATCTGTTCCACGTATCCTATTATTTTGCTGACACTCTAACCTATGGTGAAGTGTATGAAGTAGATAGCCAATGAAAATGTAGGATATTGTAAAGGTCAAAGTACGAACAATATTGCTAAATGTCTCACGCATACTTTAAGTATTAAAGCTTTGATTGCAGTTCCTCATAATGTTGAGCAAAGAGCAGAAAATACATGAATTTTAGTCAGCACTTCAGTTGGCAAGAATCAAAGTAACTGCATAGGGAAACTAACCCTTATTACAACTATGTTACTAAGCACTAGACCACATTATCTCAGAATTATGCATGTTGGCCAATTGAATGCTATCCTCGTGCCTTAGATCCCTTTCCCTGTGTATAGGTATTTAATGAATCTGTGTTCATAATCCAATGTTTCTGCATATATACAGGAACACTGAGGAATTACTGATTGTTTACTGGCTCAGTTAACTAATTGTGTTGCATCTGGCTGGAGTGCTACGCAAAAGGCAGTCTTTAACAGCAATTTTTAAACAAAGTGGCCTGCTTACCTTTCTGTTTCTGGGACTTGAAAGAATCTGGACAAGTCAGGATAAAATTTGACTGCTCATTTCCCTGATGCTTCCACTTAGGCTGAAAGCAATACATATCACTGCTTGTGTATTGAAACTGCTTTTAGAAATTATTTTGTCATGTTTCATGAAACTTAGATAATTTAAACAGAGCATTTGAAGCTCCTGGATGTTGATTTGTAGTGATCTAAGATTCAGAACTTCCAAAGAATAGACAGGTGAAGTGCTAACAGCTCATGACGTTCCTTGAAAATGCAAGTAAGTATGGACTGTGATATGCACAATTTATTAGTAAAAGAAAAACACCAAAGGACTACACTCAACATTATGGTAAAGACATTCCTTTTCCAATATGACTGGAGTTAGTCCAGAAAGGATGTGCACCGGCTCTAAAATCTTTTTTACAACATTGGCCTTTGATACCATAACATTGACTAAAATCCACAGGCACACACATCATCTTAACTGCAACAGGATCTTCTCAGTGAATGTTATACACAGGATGATATACATCTTAAGGTATATTGCTCCATGTATTATTGAACACCGCATACCATACATTTTAAAAAGAGATAACAGTTATTTTAAATGCTTCAGCTGGAAGCTTTCACAATGGTTTTCTTCATTTTAGTAAGAAGGAGTACTTGTAAAGTCACACATCATGTTATTATAATTTTGAATTTCAAATGTCAAAAGAATATTTGTAAGCTGTGTAACCCAAGTACTAAAATAAGGCCTATTGATCTGTATCCTATGTATACAGGACAAGCAACAGGTTAACAAAACCACAGTTGTGACTACTCTGCATTTCATTTGAAGACTATTTTTCCCAATGATGAGCCAAAATTTTAATTTTTGCTGGAGGTATTGTAGAATATCAGAGCACTAGACTAATTTTTCACCTACCAGTGCAATCTCGCTAACTTCAGCACTAAGATAATATTTGTGTCCAGGGTGAACTGCAGTACATGACCACAACTTCTAATGAAATCTTGCTGTGAGGATTGCTTTGTTCTCTATCAATCTGCTTACAACTCAGAAGAGTACTTGAACTGATTGTAGTAGGTTATATGTTGTTAGGGTTGAAGACAGTTTGTGATCATTAATATAATCCATGTGTTGAGAAATCCCTAATTCCATTCTGCTTTTTCCTGTTTCTCTCATGCCCCAAAATGCAGTACTGATTCTGTGACAACTCAAAAATCCAGAAGTGATTCTTAGGCTGGGGTTTACCTCAATTATTTATCCTTCTTCCTCTTCCTTTAGTTTTAAGTAGTGTAAGGATTGACTTATAGGGATGTATGGGAGGTGATTATTATGACCTTTTCACACTGAATATAGTGTAACAAACTTCCCTGACTGTAGAATCCAGATAAAAATCCCTATAAAGCAGATGATGAGGGGAAAATGGCATTGGCTTTACAGTAATGTCTGTTGAATTCGTATTAAAGGAGTGTGAAGATGGATGAATTAATTTGCAGTTGGTTTAGTGCTTTTAATGGGTAATGGTGACAGTTCAGGACTCTCTACAAGCCATCCAACAAATATCAAAAAAGATCACTCAAGGTACAGTCATTAAGGCAAAAGTGAAAAAAAAATATAAAATATAAAATATAGTGTAGTTAAATACATAATTAGAACAGATTACCTTCTCGTAAGAATCCTAGGGAAAAGGGATTTCTCAACACAGAGATGGGAATCACCCTTATATCTGCTGATGCTATAGAAGTTATGAATAATGCCTGAATAATTTAAAGGGGACCTTTGAAGGAGAGGTCTTTGAAGTAGACTCCAACATCCTTTATATTACTTGATGCCTTGGAGTCACTGCCAGAAACCCATAAGAGTCCAAGACAGCCAGAGCCACCTGATGACCTGATGTCATTTCTTTTTCCTTACAGAGTGAGACAATTCTCAGGACCGAGGACACAAGTGATGTAGGCTTCCTAAGAAGCACTGGGCCAGAGCAAGGGAGAAGACATTGGCATCAATGAATCAGGACCAGAGCACCTCCATCTCTTCACGTGCTCATCTCTGTGCTGTATGCATGGAAATAGAAGCAGAAGGAGTGCTCCCCTGTATGTCTGCCTGTCAGCATGTCGTTTGCAGTTTTCAAGATCCTGCTATCCACCTAATTCTCCCTAGACAGTTAGTGGACAGACGGAATTATTATTTGAAATTCATCAAGAGTCACCAGCTGAAAGCATATGTTTGTGTGGTTTTTTGCACATCAGGATTTAAATGCATTAAAGTGTATGTGTCTAGAAAGGTGAAAAAATACTTTTTTTTGCTAGTCTTGACAACATCTCTCAGAATGCACAACCTTTATTTCACTTTCATACTTTCATTAGGTGTTATCTATATAAGCATAACTTTGTAATTAAGTAAATTGTGGTAATAGACCTCAGTTTCCAGGTTGCAGTGCCCTTCTAATGCCCTGCATGATGTTCCAGTCTAAAGGTGTTAATAGAGAAGTTTCAGTGTTGAAAAGAAAAGTGAGGGAAATTGGCATCTAAAACTTAGCCCAGTCCTAGGTAGTAAAAGGTCTTTGTTCTGAATATTGTTCTCCCACAGGGTAAAAATTTTCTTTTAGCCTTTACAGTCAATTCTCATGCTGTTGAAATATCATAATCAAAGCTCTTTGCCACCTCGTGTTGAATCTACTGTACTTGAAATCTTTTTATTTGGTAAGAAACAGTGTTTCTACCCTAAATAATATGATGAAAGCATTCAAAATGTCAAATGAACATTCACCAGTTAAAAATATCTTCACTTTTTACTGTCACAATGGCAAAGGGAACTGCCTGTAGGTGACTGGAATGATTAAAAAGGAACAGAGAATGGTTGCTCAAAAGGGACTGTGAGAGTTCATCACACTATCAGATGTCACTGTTACTTTTATCCCCAATTTCCTAACCAGGATGGTGCAGCACTTTGTCTGGGATAGATCTGCACCATCAGGAAAACTACAGTTTTGTTCAGAGTCCTTTGTCAGTTGCTTTACCTTCCACTTGTAATCCTCTCCATTCTTCTGTATGTGAAGGTAGTGTTAGTTTACAAATAGATATTCCTCAAAGGAAATGAGCTATTACCTTACCAGTCTGTGCATGTCAGTCCATGGTTCAGACAGAAATTTTAGGAAAATTACACATTTGAAAATTAATCATCTGGAAGTTAAGTGAACCATTTTGTGCATATCTCTACTTTTGTCAGCATCATGAAAAAACAGAACTGGTTACTGGAACCATCTAAACGAAAATAAGAAGTGGATATTTTCATAGTGACTACTGCTACAAATAGATAGGTTTTCAAAATGAGATCTATTTAAAGTCTGACAGGTTTCTCTTCAGAAGGACATAACATTGTATTAGTGTTTTAACACTATTCCTAGCTTTCTGAAGTCATTAAGAATACAGTATTCCATAGTGTCTCGTTAATACACTTCTATCTTGACAGTAATAGACTACTTCTGTCTTGACAGTAATAGACTTACCAAGATGAGAGAAGTACCTGTTCAGGGTAGGCATTAGGAATTTTATAGCACTACCTATATTCCAACCAAAATGTCACTGGCTTCTAAATAACTCTAAATCACCTCATTCAGGCAAAATCAGCAAGCCCAGCAGAAAAATATGTATAATAGTTGACCTAGATCAATTGTTACATATATCCATGATCAAATGGGCTTGGAATAAACTGGCCAGGCAAGAGAGAGTCAATACTCAAGAGGACTGCCTAGTTACTCCTATTCAAAGCATGTTTTTTTCCTACTTATTCCTTTAGTGTTCTCCACTGATACAGAAGAGAACATAGAACTGAAATGGGAGTGTTCGGGAAGAGAATGGAAGCAAGGAAGAATTTTTCCATGGGTTTTTAAGCTGTACTTTGGCACATAGTCATCTTGCCCATAGAAAAATGTTCAAGAGAACCTTGGCTGTCTAGAGATACTCATGCCAAGTAACTGATGAACCATGGCTTAGCATAGCTAGCTAAGCACACCATCATCCAACAGGGTATGTGCTGGGGACTACTGACAGTGACGTGGCATGAGGCTATGTAATGGGCTACTGCTCTATCATGTCTTTGCACTCCTGGGAAGCTTTGGAAGTATGAGTCACTCCTATTCAGTGTAACAGATGATAGTTTTGTGGGAGATCCTTCATCAATTATTATATTGCAATTATGCCAGGAATTCAACTTAAGTCAATTAAAGGTATAAGAAGATTGGTCTTTAAAAATGCAAAGTTTTCAAATTTTATTCAACGTCTAATACAGACCAGTAAAGGGAATATTTATTATACCTCTTGAGGCTTGAGTTAAATTAGAGTCAGTTTTGTGACTAACTCAGTTGCTGTAAGTAAATTCATTTTTCTTAAGCTGACTGCATGTTTTTTGAGGCAGTCTTCTTGTTCCTCATCCCAAATCTCTATGTTCCTGAACCTAGTTGCTGAGTCTAGCTCCCTCCTAGCCATGGACCCATTCCCTCATATCTGCTCTGCAGTATTTGTGACAACATATATTTGTATCTATTTTATTACTTTCTCCTCTTCCACTTTCTCCTCCTTCTTCTTCCTCTTCTTCACTTCCTCCTCTTACCCCTCCTTTTCTTACCCTCCCTCCTCCTTCTCTCAATAAAGCTGTAGTTTTAATTTTCAACATGCAAATATTTTTTCTCTCATTTCCCTCTCCCCTTTCCCTGTGGGGAGCTGAGTGGAACAGATTTTGGAGGCTCAACTGCACAGTTTTTTCTGCCAAAATTTAGCAGTGTGAGGCTAAGCCATGACAATACTGAACACTAAGCACTCACTTCTGCTAAAGAGTGACAATACAATTTCATGAGTCTGAAAATGCCCATGGTAGCTACTCAGTGTTCCCTTAGCATGCATTTTTGATGAAGAGTATTAAAACTTGTCAAAATAATGAGAATGGTGAATAGAAACTACTGAAAACAGACACCATATTCTTAAACACAGGAGATCATAGTATAAAGTGATGCCAGTTTCTCTGCATTGTCATTGGCCTGAAATTTCAAAGTGATGAGGTGTAACTGTTTAGGTAAGTAATCTAATGTTGCAGAAATGGGTGAAATGCATCAAACAGGACTAGATTTGAAGTACAAAAAAGTTTGTCAAAACTGCGGTGTATAATTACCAGGTAGTCTAAAGCCCACATAACTACTGGATATTGAAGCATAAAGCAAACAGCATTTCCCATTAATAAATAGAATTATATAATTATATTTGATATGCAATAAAATCTCTCAATTTTTTTGCGTTTTGTCTTACAGGGTGTTTACATTTCAAAAACTCACAAAGACCATGAGTATGTTTAACTGTGCACGGACCAAAACTGCGATTTTAACAGAACATTCCTCAGTATGAAGGGACAGGATTCGAGTTTGGAAGCAATCTTTTGCTTAACTATTATAATTTTGTAATATTTTCATTCTTTCTATCTTTATCCTAAGTTTTATCTGTAAAAAGTGTTACTGTCAGTGATATGTTTACTTTGGCCAAGATTCTGTCAGGTTTAAGCTGTTAAGTAATGTGCTATTTTGAGAACACTGCCTCCAAGTCGTTTCTTATGGAAGGAATGGTTTGGAAGTGGAAGTCTGGCAGAATTTGGGTGTCTGTGTCACAGCTTTGTTTGCTCCTAGTAAAGCTGGATATGCCAATGTTCTCTTCTAATACTTTGGATAATGAAAGTATTAAACATTATATTAGGATTTCACATGCAGCTTAACTTAAGAGATATGTGTTTGCCTTTTTTATTTTTATCATAGCTATATCCTGTGGTTATCAAGATAGTAGTCAGGATTCACTGAGACTAGAAAGAAATCCCATTTAAAACCTGAGAAATAATAACTGTTATAATTCTTCTACAATTGTGCTAAATCCTGGATCAGGATTATTCATTTATATGATTTAAATAATATATTTAAATAATTTAAATGCAGGCAAGTACTTTCCTTCTCAATTATGTTGAGATAAATAAGAAAAACATGGGACACAGAAGTTTAAAACAGCTGGCCTACTGTAAATCTGAAGACTCAAGACATACCAATTTCTTAAAAAGATCACAAGAGTATAAGTAAAGACCAAGCTTGACTTGTTCCATTTCTTGGTAAGAAAATGTATTTACCAGAATCTCTAAACCTTCATGTCTGTAACTTCTGAACTGTTTTAGTGCCCAGGTTATGAAGTTTCATTCCTGAGAATGATTCAGAGGCCACAGAATCCACATTCTTTAATTGTAGTGCACAGTGTTTAAAATGATCAGTGCATTCTAATGGTCTTGCTTAAACTCTGCTTCATGTTGTTAAACTGTCCTTGCATTGTGTGTATCCATAGCACTGTCTTGAGACAGCAATGAAAATCCCAGTTTAATATCTTGTAATATCTATTCAAATAGCATCTGCATTACAACATTACCAATGCTGACAAACTTTTTAGAACACCTTGAAATCAATTAAACTGTGGAAAATGTTTCTACTCCTTATCCTTAAAAAAATCAGTTTACTTATTATTAGGCATAGTTTGCTGCATTTTGCATTTTGTGGATCCTCTGTGTCTGAGCCAAAATTGGAAGCATTTGAAGTATGTCAGTATTGTAATATTTCAGAACTGAAGAGTGCTAGCAGAAGGGCAAAGTCTGAAAAAAAGCAGATTTTGGACTGTTTTCTACAGTAAAACATTTCTGCTATCTAAAAGGTGTAAATCCCTGCTTTCTTTGATGATCTGACTATACAATATTTTTTCAGTACAAAAGAGAACAACTTTGCATTTAATTTTTTAATCACTCAGTTTTCATCCTAATACAATTTACATCCTAATGCACTCTCTCAACTATGCAGGTAGTTGCTGTGGCTGATTAAAACAACAGTCTTTAAAATAGTTCTGTTTATAATTTATTCTGATTCTGATTCTTATTCTTTCCACCACCATTATTCCATTTCCTCTTCATATATTTGTGTCAACAAATGATCAGTGGTATGTATAGTTCATCTTGTTAAATTTGCTTCTTTGTTTGTTGCCTATGCCCTTTTGCTTTCATCTCTTACTGCAGTGCAGAACAGTGAGTTTAAGATACCAGGTAGGATTAAAGGCATTCTAGGGAGAATTCGCCTTTGAAGTGACAGAGAGTAAATGCTTCATATCAGCTCTAAATGCTCCCTGTGTCATTGACTTTCATGGCTGTGGCATGTAATTTGTAAGAATCTCTTCTTTTTGCATGCTGTAGTAGAAAGTAATCTTACTTTTGAATGGTATAAACTATTCACTGGAAGAGGCTTCTCTTGGTGGATGGTGGTGACAGGTTAGTGGTAAATTAGTATCATATAATATTCCTGTAATAGCAGAACACATACTTAAATATGATATTATTTGGTTTTCTGGCTGGTTATATCCTGTTGTTACAAATGTGCTGTGCCATTTTTTCTAGCCTTTCTGTTTTGCCTTATTTAGTAAGGACCATGTGTCCAAGGGTGAGTGGATTTTTGAATAGCAAGTGCTAAGTACTAACACTGCATTATGGTTCAGAAATAGGTTCTCCTCAAAATACTTGATGAGGTACTTTATAAGGAATACAAAAAGAACATGACCAATACATAGTTTGTGTACAAAAATCTGAATTTATCTTCCTTCTTTGAGAGGCCTATGAGTATATATAGGCAAAATATGAGTGAATTCTGAGTTCTGAATCATTTAAATCTAAGTTGCTTTGTTACTTGCCTTAGTTTAATATTTTGTTTCCTTCGTTATTAGATAACAAAAAAATATTTCTGTTGTTATACAGCATATATTCCAGCAGATATCCAATTTTGTTACTGATCATTTACACAACTGAAACTGTTGTTCAGAAGCTACATTCAAGCATTCAAAATATAAATATAATTTTCCAGGAGGGTTTTTGCCAATACATTCTAATGTTTACAGTAGATGAAGATTCAAAGTGTGGTTAAATCACATTCAAGTTCAAAAATAAAATTTCTTTTCTGATATCCAAAGAATAAACAGGACACTCCAAACATTTATATTTAGCAAATAAACTGTTTATCCTCAGATCACTTTAGAGCTGAGGGTCAATCACTAAACTATTTCCTAGCACTACTCCTTTCTGAAGGTAAACAAATTGCATCCACACAAATTAATTTAGTACTTTCTATAAAATTGAATTATTAAAGTCCAAAGGACTGCTTCTCCTCTCACTTATAGAGATGTAAAAGATAAAAAACCCAAACTATTGAAGCCGAGAAAATGGCAGAATTTTTCTTTGGTGACCAAAGACTGTCCATCAACTTTTGAGTGTTAAGAAATGTATTAAGAAAATCTTACACATGGAAAGTGCTAAGTAAAACTGTTATGGAAAGCATTCTATGCTGTTGTACTGTGCTAAGGAAGACAAGAATTTCTAAAAAATTGTACAATTGACTTAGGTAGGTTTAAGGCTGTAGGAAAGCAAAATATAGTCCCGTCATTATTCTGATTTGATTTAATATTGTTTTCAGCTGGCAGTTTAAACATTCCTATACATCTAGAATTTATCTGGAAAGAGCTCAGATGATAGAATTAGGACATTTTTATGTAATTCAAGATATTTTAGCTCTTCTTTTATTTTTTTAAAAAAATTAAGAAAATGGTCTGACATACTGTTGTATTTTAAATTACTGATTTCTATGTATTTTTAGCAATATGCAAATATAATGTCTGTTCTTTCCACCTTTTACCCTCCTCCACCTAAAATTCCAACCTTCATATAACTTTGAATTACTTAAATATCTCTCTCTATTTTTTCTATTAGTGGCAGTTCCAGATGACTTAATTTTTACAGCCTCTTAACTTTTCTAACTTGATCAAACCATTTCCTCAATGGTGACAAACTTGCCATGCATCAGAAGATATATGTATGTGTGGAAGATTCAGTACCAGCAAACAAAGGCACTCTAGAGAAAGGCTTGCTGAACACCACACAGGAGCAACACATCAATCAATATCTTAACATAGTCACCTTACTGCTTCTTTCTTTCCCTTCTCTTTATTTATTTATTTAAAGAATAAGGTCAGAGAATGTAATTATTTCTGTAAAACCTTATCATTATATGACTACTTTGCATTCATCTCTTTATATTNAGAATTAATACCAACAACATCACTTGCTACCACATTTTATTCCCGTGTGATGTAAAGATATGCCTCATCATCAGGAGAGGGATTCAAGACTGCCAGCATGGTTTCACCTAGGGCAAGTCCTGCCTGACCAACATAGTGGCTTTCTATGGTCAGTTGACCACATCTGTGGACATGGAAAAGGCAGTGGATGTAATCTATCTGGACTTCTGTAAAGCCTTTGACACAGTCCCCCACAATAGCTTCTTTATAAATTAGAGAGATATGGATTTGTTAGGTGAACTGTTCAGTGCGTAAGGAATAGGCTTGTTGGTCACATTCAGAGAGTAGTGGCCAATGGCTTGATGTTCAGATGGAAATCTGTGACAAGTGGTGGCCTTCAAGTGTCCACACTGGGACCTGTACTGTTTAATATTTTCTTCAACGATATGGACAGCAAGATCAAGTACACCCTTAGAAATTTTGCAGATGACCCCAAGCTGAGTGGTGCAGTTGTCACACCAGAAGGATGGAATGCCTTCAAGAGGGACCTGGACAAGCTGGAGAATAGTGCCTGTGAACCTCATGGGGTTCAACAGGGCCAAGCGCAAGGTCCTATACCTGGATCAGGGTAATCTGAAGCTTCAATACAAGCTGGGGGATAATGTGATTGAGACCAGCCCTGTGGAGAAAGACTTGGGGGTGCTGACTGATGAGAAGCTTAATGTGAGTTGTCAATGTGTGCTGTCAGCCCAGAAAGCAAACTGTATCCTGGGATGCATCAAAATAAGTGTGGCCAACAGGCTGAAGGAGGCAAATCTCCCCCACTAGTCTGTTCTCATGAGACCCCACCTGGAGTACTTTTGTCCAGTTCTGGAATCCCCAACATAAGAAGGATATGCAGCTACTGGAATAGGTCCAGAGGAGAGCTACAAAGGTGATCAAAGGGCTGAAGCATCTGCTAAGCACAGGTGGAGAGAGTTGGGGTAGTTCAGCCTGGAGAAGGGAAATCTCCAAGGAAAACTTAGAGCATCTTTCTAGTAATTGAAGGTGGTGTACAATAAAGCTGGGGAGGGACTTTTTACATGGGCATGGAATGATAGGATGAGGGGGAATGGCTTTATACTAGAAGGAGGAAGATTTAGATTAAGCATAAGGAAAAAATTCTTCATGATGAGGGTGGTGAGGCACCGGAAGACGTTGCCCTGGGAAGTTGTGGGTGTCCCATCCCTGGAGGTGTTCAAGGCCAGGCTGGATAGGACCTGGTCTAGTGGGAGATGTCCCTGCCCATGGCAGAGGGGCTGGAACTAGATGATCTTTATGGTCCCTTCTAACCCAAACCATTCTATGATTCCATGATTCTTATTCTATGATCCCTAATGTAAGTAGAAGTGAAAATATTGAGAGGAATAGAACTGTCAATATATATTAATACAAGATTTTTACCAGAGATCATCAAATGAGAGCAGCACTTAAAGTACATAGTTTTGATACTCCATTTTTTTCAGTCAGCTTTAAAGTCTGACCATAACAATGCACTCGTTAAGCTTTACATGTATGAGACATTCTTATGAGAAGGGTGTCATAACTTTAAAATTACATACTCAATGTTAAAGAAAAAGTGCACATTCAAGGTATTCTCATATTTGCTGGAGAGGGCAAAAAAGAAGTCACAACTGTGAATATATCCCTACCAATTATGGCAGAAAATGGATCAAAGAAAAATTTCTTTTCCAGAAAGAATTAGATAGTATTCATCCAAATTGGATCTATATATTATCTATACTAGTATAGAACTATAATAGCTTGAAACCCGTGGTTTTCTGTTTCTTCTGTTCTTCCAGAAAGTGTTCTTGATGCCCTTCATATTCCCCATTTTGTATCATCTTAGATGTTATTGGTAAATTAAGGGCTTTATGGACAAATAAAGCGATAACTGAAATAAACCACTTGACGGGATGGGGTGGACTTCTAGAGCTTTCAAAATCACAGTAATAGGACTCAGATTTGATTTTTGGTTTCTTCAAATACAGTTTGACAGTCTACTAAATACCTCATAGATTTTTTTCAACATTTTCATCATTTCCTTGCCTTTATAAAATGTGTCTGATAGGCCATACGTATGAATGTGTAGGTATGTTTTTGACCTCCCCTCTTTATGAAAACGCAATTGAAAGGCAAATTTTAGTTCCTAATTTATCTGATTTGTAAGCATTATGCTCCTTTAGTGACAAAATTTTTTTATTAACCACACGAACTGAATGTTATTATGTTTATTTGTTTGGATACTGCTGTCCTATGCAAAGTCATCTGATTTTGCTATACATTTAAGTGCATATACAATTTTTGTTAGATACTCAATCAATGTGAATTTGTCACTTAAAAAAAATATATTTTTTTTTCAGATGAAGGTTACATCCACCTAGTGCAAACTAGCTATAAATTGGTATTGTGAATGCCTTGGAGCAGAGGTATAAATGACAATGTTTTGCAGGGTATGAACCAATAGATTGTTGGGTCTGCAAGTCCTGAATTGCAAATGACATCCTCCTAGGCAATCCATCCTGCAAAATCCTCTGAAAAGAGGAATGCAGCAATAATACGAAGGTACAGAGGCACGAGGCAAAAAATAAATAATAGCAGAAGCATGAAAATCTGCATCTGGACTTTCCATTAGGGTTCTGTTTGTTGTTTTGTAAACAAAACTTTAAAATTACAAATTGGATCTGAAATTAAATACCTGGACTTGTCTCTGCAGCCAACGTGATTTTGAGGTTTTAGACTTGAAAATTTAATTGAAATAGTTCTTGTTATGTCTTGGTTTGTCAACATTTTTGCCATATCTAGACTTTATCTGAACTGTGGATATGTCACTTAATGACAACATGTAGTAAAATTACACTGCAATTGAACTTCATATGCTTATCTAATAAATAAAGTCAGTAAAAATTTTTATCCTTGCAGTATTTAAATTCAGTGGGCTGAAGATAAATGCAGTAAGAGAAGGGATCACCTGATTCTAAACAGGACAAAATTTGCTGTTTATTTTAAAAGATATATTTACTCAAACTGGATAGGAACACTTTCACCTGCTTACATTAGTTATATTATTAATATGCTACCTTGTGTACGTTGGGATTGTTTTAACTATCTAGTCAGCTACCACTACTAACTACCTTTTCCTTTTTGCAATGCAGCAAGATTTGCTGTGCTTAGCAGTTCATGAATCATGATTAATGTTGGAAATCTCTCTAGAAATATTAATTTTCTCAGGCTTATATGCATACGAAAAAAAAATTAGTAATGTTTTACTCTTAAGAGACTTTATAGGTGTGCTTATTTATATTCCTAAGGTTCCCTGTCATTTTCATTGCGTTTGTAAGACTCAATCCCATAAGAACAAAGAAACTGTTTTTATAAAAAATGTGAAAAATCATACTAACTGATTCATTTAAGATTAAATTTAATTTCCATCATTTATTTCAATACACTCTTGACAGCTATCAGAACTTATATGAATACTGTTGTAGTGCTAATTGATGGTAAGAGCAGGCAGAGAAATGCTAAACAGACAAGGAAAACTGAGACCAGTGTTAAAAGAACTTGGACATGCTTGTAGCATTAACATGATACACGATGACTTCACACATCCCTCACTTGGCACCCATTACCCTATTATCTGAAATTTCCATAACTAAGATCACTGGGGACAGTGCAATTGATTTTATTGGATATTTTATCTGCACAGACTCACAGACTGTCATGGCTGGTATCCTAAAGAAGTGCATAGCTTACTAAGGTATTTCTGCTCTCTTCTGGTCTCTGTCTCTCATCTACACATAATTACACATACATAACATGAAACATTCATCATATAAGACACAGAAACAACCTATGGAAAGATATCAGAACACAGGTCTCCTCTGCAGGTGTCCTGCCTTATTGGATGGGATAGAATTATTATATATTCTCTGTTGCTTCTTTTTTTCTGGCCCAAATATAAATACCGAATCCTTTTTTTAAAATTTTCCAAGCCAGAGCAGGATAATGCAAACGTGTGACTACTTGAAAATCTTTAATGTGGTGCTTTGTGGAGCAAAGATGTAGGTTTCATTCCTTTCATGCTAAGGAGGACATTTTATGCAAGTCTTCTAACCTGTCTGAACTGACACACAGAAAAGACAAAAACTCACAGCCAACTCCATCTTGAATAAAAGCATTTGTGCCCTCGGAGGTTTCTACAGAGATTACTCATGAAATGGGATGGTTGCTATCAGGTTCTGAGGATCCTGATGATAAATATTCATAGAATCATGTAACTGAATGATAGAATTATAGAATCATAGACTAGTTTGGGGTGGAAGGGACCTTTAAAAGTAATCTAATCCACACACTCCCCTTTCCTCCAGTTCCCTCACAACAGGGAAACAGGGACATCTTCAACTACACTAGATTGTTCAGAGCCTTGTTCAACTTGAGTGTTTCCAGGGATGGGTCATCTTTCACCTCTCTGGGCAACCTGTTCCAGTGTTTTACCACCCTCATTGTAAATATATCATCCTTATATCTAACCAAAGTCCCTCCTCCTTATTTTAATACCACTACTACTTGTCCTATTGCAACAGGCCCTGCTAAAATATTTGTCCTCTTTTTTTTTGCAGGTACACTTTAAGTACTGGAAGGGTGCAATAAGGTCTCCCCAGAGCCTTTTCTTCTCCAAGCTGAACACCAACTCTCTCAGCCTGGCTTCACAGGAGAGCTATTCCATGCCTTTGACCTTAGTGCTGAAATGCTTAGGTTGAACACAATGGCCAAAGTCCTTGGCATTTTTAAAAGTAAAGAAGGTTTAGTGGTAATTTAGGAAACTATTGATGAAAACTGAGATACACGTAGAATTTAGGGACTCATCTTTAAGTAAATAAGAAAACATCTGATCAAGAGTTCAAGGCTATTAGAGTTAGAATCTTAAACTAGCTTGCAATTTTTCTATATATAATGTAAGACAATTTTATGGAAAAGGTTCATTTCTGTGTATAAGCTCTTTTTACCACCCTGAATTACATGTTCTGCATTTATATTACACTATCTCATCTTACTGTTTTTCAAAAGACAACAGACAGTTAATCTCTTTTCACAACAAATCATATCTAAAATTATTCTGGATAACCTACTCACTCCATTGCAGTTGATGCATACATATCTACTGGTTTATTTTACTTTCTACTTGTCTCGTCATCTAACTCTGTAACCATATCACTTTATTGTCTATAACATGTCAGGTCAAATCTAAGGTCCACTGATGTCAATAGGCATCTTTCAAATGACTTAAATGGGGTATACAAAAAACTCTTTGAGTTTACTGTTCATATGAAAGATGACACACAAAATGTAAGTTTATTCTTCCATTTTACAGAGACTGAGCTTTAAACTAATAAGCCTCAGAAGATATCATCAAGATATGCAAGAAATTCTGAATGCAAGTCAGTTTTCTACTTTGTACACAGAATTACAGCACTCAGCAGAGGCACACTCAACTGTTGGGAAGTGGAAATTAACTTTAAAAAATGAGGTAACAAAATATGCTGCTCTTGTATAATTGTACTTTTCATTGCTTCATACAAGCACAGACAAATTTGATCCTGAAGGGTGCAAATATTTTCTTCAGAAACAATAGCTGGGCCTTTAAACATACTAGTTGAAGCTCTTGAAGTGAGCTGATAGGACCTGTGTGCCCATAAACATGCAGAGATTAGAAAAAAAGCTTGCAAATATATTCATAATGAAGAAGACGAAAGGGGTTGTGTTTGGGACATGATTAGTTGGTAATCAGTAAAGAATAAACTGATTATTAGCTGTTCAATTCTTGTCAGTCTTAGGGGATTCCACTCAGTGACCTAATTAAACTGAGCTTGAAGTCCTCACATCTCCATTCAGTGGCAATTTCATTATAATATTCAGCTCTTTGCATGAGCTTTGCCTTCTCTCTCTTTAATCATATGTTTTGCATTTGTGTAACACCTTCCTTGATTAGTTTCTCTACAGGATTAGCTTCTGATAACTGCATAGCTTATGAAAGCAAATGTCACATATAAGACAATTCAGATATTAGAATTTATTATCCACAGTGGTATTAAAAAAACTCAACTAACGGAAACATTTTTAATTAAGATTTTCATCTAATGGAAAACTATTAGCTCTTTACAAAGCTAATCATGTCCAGATGACAAAATTTATTTTGTTGGGTGTCATTTAAATGTTTGGAGTAGCCCATGTCCACCAACATTAGTGAGTTCCATTGACTCCAAGATAGCCAGAAAGCTGAACTAAGGATCTCATTACTACAACACAGCTGAAAGACCATGTGGTGCAGCAGACCAGTCTTGATATAGCTGGATTATCACTTTTCCATCAGAGAGACTATGACACACAGATAGGAAGTACCTTACCAAGAAAGATGAATGAGATAGTTTGGATTCAGATTATTTGGAATACTTCGCCATTGCTAGAACTCTAAAGATGTTTGAAAAATAACTTGGATTTTCCCCCCACAATTATATGTGTTTTGGCATCATCTGTACTTTGTTTTTCTTAATGGAATCTGGGAATATAATGGCAAACTGTGTTAAGAATTTAAGATTTATGGTTGTATGTGTAGACACATATAAACCGAAAAATTTAAAGAAGAGTTGTGCTCTATTTCTTATTTTAATATTATAAAATCTTTTATGCAAGCCCAACATACACTGGTTTATTTTAATTTGTGGCAGTGCAGTTACTCCTGGTTTTATTTTTATTGTGAAATAGGTAACAATTTAGAAGCAGAAAGGAAAAGAAATACATTCCAAAATCTTCCTTCTCATGGAGGCTTAGGCAGGGTTATATGCTAGGTTCAAATGGTGGGGTTTTTTTTCAAACAAGATGATTGCTGCTGTTGAATTCAGTGGGTTTTGTGATGGCAGAAGTTGGGATGGGGAGTGTGGGCTGCCACAGAACCATTTCCATATATACTGGCTATAAAATATATATTCTAAGCTCCACATTTATTTCAAGAAGATGTAGAGGGAGACCCTGAGAGAAGTTATCATGAGAGTCTGCATTTCCACTTTGCTACAGTGGCAATTTGTATCAGTTAGTCTAAAAGAGTGCATTGTGGGGAGAAGAATATCATAGACATTATTGTAAAGTGTCATCTTCCAGAACAGGGGAAGAATACTGTAAAAACTTTCTCAGAACAATTTGTGGTATTCTTTGCCATGGTTGTTTGAGGGTTATTTTTGTTTGTTTTCCTTTTTGTTTTTCCCTGTGTTGGCATATTTTTCTCTAGTATTGCTCTAAAATGTGTAATTTGTTCACACCAGAGAATTTTTAATGAAGGTTTTTAAATGTTGCAACTATTAATCAAATCTCAAAGCATTTCTATAGTTAGCTGTTGTTGTTACCATCATTGTTGTAGAAAAGAAATCAAAGCATGTACTAAAGACTGAATAGAGGCAAAGCAGAAATAAAAAGCCAAGAGTCTTATCTCTCTTGACCCTATTTCATCTATTTTCCAGGTGTGATTCGTATCAGGAAAATAAAGAAGTTTACTTCAGATAAAAAGATGCATAGGAGAATTAAAGCATTTCATAAGGTGTGAAAGTTAAAAATATGACAGCATACATTACCAAAGAAAAGGGAAAGGACTATTTCCACTGATGTGGTGATTCATGCTGCTACTGTCTGCATTCACCACAATAGAAATGGTGTATGAATATAATGCAGACAATCAGCACCAGTTTGACTATTACACAGATTCCATAGCTAGTTCATGCTAGCAATACCAGAAAATAGTACTAGTTTAGCTGACATAGTATTAGGGCAAGGCTGACATTTATTTCAGTATGAACAAGCTTTTAAAAAAAATTCTTACTTATCACACCATATAACTTTGGCAGAATGAATAGATTCTACATACAGACATCCTACAGATTTTCTCAGATTTGCTACTTTCTCCAAGCTAACGGCTAAACTATTAAGAAGTTAATAATTTTTTGCCATGTTCTTTAAAAAACACAGCTTTGCATGTTAAATTCTTGGGTATTAAATTCTCCAACCTGTTATTTGTCACTGAAAAGAATCCAAAGTATCTTACAGAAACGAAATCATATGCTATTGCATACACTGAAAATCAGTATTGTTTGCAGTTCTTTTTGTACAGTATATCATTGCATGTGCCAATTGATTGAATGCCATCTAACCCAAAGAAATGCTTGAATGGATCTTCAGATGGTGTAAATCAGTGTTTTCCTTACCCTTTCTTTTCTGTAGATGTAGCTGGAAACAGGGATGATTTGGAATGTTAAAGTTGCTGCTTCTGGGAGGTTTATTGATCTGTTCTACTTTAGGTTTTTAAAAGAAGGAAATGAAACTTATTTGTCAGTAGAAGAAGACAGTAAGAAGAGAAGACCCTCAAAGTTCATTTGAACTCAGCCTGAATAACTTTAGTTACTGGTCATACACTGGGTGGGTGGCAGGGGAAATGCAACTATTGGTGTTGTTAGAAGAGATTCAATCATCACATCACACTTTGAAATTACTTCCTGTCTTGAAATTGTTTTAAATTTCATTGTTTTTTTCTGCTCTAACATTTTTTTGCTTACAAAATTTAGTGTGTAGACTCATCAATGTTTTAATTTTTTATTCTTTTGTGCTTATACATTTAAATAACGATAGCTTAGAATAGTCTTGGTAATGCGCACTGATAATGAGAGACCTACTGTTAATGAATGCATTTTTTGAATAAGCAAATATGTCAAGAGACACTATTAACTCCAAGAAATACTTCATTTATTACAATTAGTTTATTTCTAATTATTCATGACAGTTCTTCAAAATTTGCTGGTAAATGTACTGTATTACTTGTACAAATGTAAAAATAATGTCATCTATTGAGATTTCCATTTCTCTGATTTGACAGAGTGTCTTCTCTGAATGACAGAAGTGAACTGATTTAGAAAATATGACTTAAAATTTGAAAATGAGTGAAAATCCACAATGTAACAAAAGAAAAGTCAGGAATGTTTTTAAGACTGATATTGAAGATGCACAAAAGATCTCAGAAATCTCAATATTTACTTTCAGATCCTCTTAAAGACAGAGAAATTTTGGGGTTTTCATTCTTAAAGTTATTGGAGGTGTTCCCTGCAGTCAAGTCCACTTGGAAGCCTAGACTTAGCTTCCTGAACATATACATAGATGATGGTAGTTAAGATCTGGTTTGTACTTGTTTTAAGTACAGTATTAATTCTTAATCCCTATGAAATTATTTGTTTTCCTGTCTGTTTATAAATGGTTTACAATTTTTCAGTATATCTTACATAGCAACAGAAAGTTAGAAAGTTAATATAAAGATAATAAAAATCTGAGAAAGCATAGGTCACAGAGATACAGGTAACACTCTCATCAATGTCTTACTGAGAGTAAGAAAATAAGAATGAATAAGAAAATATTTGTCCTCAAAAAGCACATTAGACATCAAATGTTTGTGATATCTCCAAATGTAGGCTTTTAAGTGAGTTTATTAAACAAAATAACTTTTTTATAGTTCAATATTCCACAGATTTAAATATACTTTAACTTCTTTTCCCAAATAGGATAACCCAAGAGCTATATGTTGATGGGCAGTTTTATTTAAGGAAAAGGCAATTATTCTTCCTAAATTAAGGATTTCTGCACAAGAAATGTGGAAGTTCAACACCAGAATCTAGAGGCACAGAGCTTAGTACAAGTAAGTGGAAAGTGCCCGTTCTGTTTTCTGTTGCTGTCACTGCTGCACTACTTTCTGTTACTTCATTATGGGAAGTATTTAAGCAGACAGCTAAAGAATCATCTGGTCATTTGTAAAGGAAGAGTATTTATATCTTCCCATCTCTCAGCTCTGATCTTTGCCTCCAGGTTGTGTTACCGTAATGTGCTTTATTTGGAAGTACCCTTGAAAAGCACTTACAGATTGCAACTCATGTTGAGCGCAGCAGCATGACTGCTCAAGGATCTTTTTCCTGCAGGACTCATGCAAACTCAACTGTCTGCCTATCATTCATGGTTTGTGTTCAAGGTCTTGTTATAAGTATTAGTCTTACACACTCTTTCATTCCAATCTGAACTTTAAAACAAGTTAGGGTTGGCATTTTTAACTGCTCAAATCAAGTATTTTCAGATAAATTCTACTTTATTTTTATCAGAAACAAGAATAACAGAATATTCAATTGCCTCTAACCTTCAGTGAACTGCAAAAGTCTTGACTGGTGCTATGATACATAAAAAGCCTTTAAAAGAGCTAGGGAAAAACTTCCCCGTTCTAAGAAAGCCATAGGATTTCCCTAAACATATTTCAGGCATTATAGGAACAAACCAGAAAGAATTAGTAAAAATAGAGGATTGCAGAGAGGTACAGGAACGACTGTGATTACCTGTGATCTCAGAAACTGGGATTTCTCAGAGAAGAGCACAGAAGTTCCTGGAGATTCTTTGAGCCCATGTAATATTCTCGCCATGTCCTTAGTATTAAGGAGGTTATTTTTCTTCTCATCAGACATTGCTGTGAATCTTAAGGTTTCTTTTTCCATTTTAAATTCTAAGCCTACCTTCCTTATTGAGAGTCACACTTTGTTGTTGAGGGGTCTTTATTGCCTGCTCTATTGGAAGACTGCCTAACCTCAGGTTTCTGCTTCACAATATACCTGTTTGTACCACCCTGTATCTTACTGTCTGTGCCACCTCCTCAAATCAAAGAAAACCCCAAACTAAACAGTCTTTTGATACAGGTTAGGACACTGCTGGCTTTTTGGGCTGCTTTCAGCTCATGTTGAGTTTCTCATCCAGCAATACCCCCAAGTCCTACTCTTGAGGGCTACTGTCAACCAACTCTCTGCCCAGCCTGTACTTGTGCTTGGGATTGCCCTGATCCAGGTGTGGGACCTTGCACTTGGCCTTGCTGAACAAGGGCACAGATCCACCTTTCAAATGTGTCAAGGTCCCTCTGGATTGTATCTCTTCCCTTCAGAGTGTCAAACACATCACACAGCTCAGTGTCATCAGAAAACTTTCTGAGGATGCACTCGATCCCACTGTCCACATCACTGAAAAGAACGTTAAATAACACCAGTCCTGATATCTCTCCCTGCAGAATGCCACTCATCACCCGTCTCCATTTGGACACTGAACTGCCGACCACAAGTCTTTGATTGCCACCATCTGACCAATTCCTTATCCACTGAGTGGTCCATCTGTAAAGTCTATGTTGCTCCAATATAGAGACAAGGATGTAATGTAGGACAATGTTGAATGCTTTGCACATGTCTATGTTAGCTACTCTTCCCTTATCAAACAATGCTGTAGCCCCATCATAGATGACAATTAAATTTGTCATGTATGATTCACCTTTAGTTGAAGCCATGCTGCTTGTCAACAATTACTTTCTTAATTTTCATGTACCTCAACAGAGTTCCAGGAGAATTTATGATCTTTCTCAGTGTAGAGGTGAGAATGGCCATTCTGTAGTTACCTGGGTCTCCCTTTTTTACTTTCTTTAAAATGGGTGTTATAGTTCTGATTTTCTAGTCATTGGGAACTTCACCAGGCTGCCACAACTTTTGAAATATGATGGATAGTACCCAAGAGTACTGAGGGAGCTGATGGAGGAGCCTGGGAAGCACTCTCCATAATTTATCAGCAGTCCTAGTTAACAGGGGAGGTCCTAGATGACTGGAGGCTTGCCAATGTGTTACTCATCTATGATAAAGGCCAGAAGGAGGATCCAGGGAACTACAGGCTTGCCACCCTGATCTTGGCACTAGGGAAAATTGTGGAGGAGTTCTTCTTGAACGTATTCACCAAGCATGTGCAGATCAGCCAGGGGATCCGGCTCAGAAAGCATGGGTTCATGAAAGGCAGGTACTGCTTGACCAACCTGATCTCCTATGACCAGGTGATCACCCTAGTGGATGATAGAAAGGTTGTGGATGTTTTCTACCTGGACATTAGTGAAATCTTTAACACTGTCTCCCTCAGCATTCTCCCAGTGGCTCATGGCTTGGACAGGTGTACTTTTCACTGAGTAAATAACTGGCTGAATGGATGAGCCCAGTGAGTTGTGGTGAATAGAGCTAAATCCATTTGGCAGCCAGTCACAAGTTGTGTTCCCCAGGGCTCAGTTTTGGGGTCAGTCTCTAATATGTGTATCAATAAGGGATTGAGCACTCCCTCAGTTTGCAGACAACATCAAATTAGGCAGGAGTGTTGATCTGCTCAAGAGTAGGAAGGTTCTGCAGAGGGATATGGACAGGCTGGATCAATAAGCTGAGGTCAACTGTGTTAGTTTTAACAAGGCCAAGTGCTGTGTCCTGCACTTGGGTCATAAAAATCCCATGCAATTCTACAGGCATGGGCAAGGGTGGCTGGAATGCTGCCCAAAAGAACCTCGGTGTGCTGGTTGACAGCTGGTTAAATAAGAGCCATCAGTGTGCCCAAGTGTCCAAGAAGGACAATGGTATCCTGGCTTGTATCAAAAATGATGTGGTCAGCAGGAGCAGGGAAGGGATCATGACCCTGTTCTCAGCACTGGTGAGGGCACACCTGGAATTCTGTGTTCAGTTTTGGGTCCTTCAGTACAAGAAAGTCCTTGAGGTCCTGGAGCACTTCCAAAGAAGGGAAATGAAGTTGGTGAGGGGTCTGGAGCACAAGTCTTATGAGGAGCGTCTGATGGAACTGGAGCTGTTTAATCTTGGGAAGAGGAGGCTGAAGGGAAACTTTATTGCTCTCTACAGTTACCTCTCATAGAAGTCATCTGCTCATGCTCAGTAACTCTGTCACAGCTCAAAAAGGTTCCTAAAGAAATTTTAGAAATGACTAATGTGAACCCAGAAACTGGCAGGACATTGACAAGCAGAGGCTTCTTAACTAGCCATCACCTCATCATCATTCCAGAAGCATGGGTGGTTAACTCTTAAAGAGAAACTCAAACAATCTTTCATTTTTCAAATTAAATCACTTCCCTGGGCAGCACTTCTGTGAGCCCTGCCCTCAGCTATTCAAGATGACAATGGAGAGAGGGTAAAGATGTGTACTTGTTGGTGTCTCATGCTGGCCAGTTTCTACTGTCAAACAGTGTCAAAAACCCATATCAATTCTATGAGAAGGGAACATCAGAGGCCTATACAACATCTCTGTGTTCACATTACAACTTTCCTTAATCCCCATGTGAACTCCCTGAAATACACAGCCCTCCCTGCAACATCACTGTGATGTAATTTTCATCACCACTGAGTCATAATATACAGTGCATCACATAAAGAAGATCAAGAGGACTACGTTTGCAATTCCTACTTTTATAGCCCTGTCACTGGAGGACGCTGGGCATTACTGAGCTATCTAGAGCCTGTTGCAATGTTATACGATTGTCAACATCTTCACGATTCTTATTAAATGAGAATAGCACCCTTTTTAGCAGTATGCCAAATTCTGTATATAAAATGGATGTATTTCATTTTTTTAAGGCAGAACTATGATTATAAAAATAAGAAAGTAAATAACATCACACCCCCATTGCAACATTCCTAGGCAAATTATAGGTAGGCAAAATACTAATATCTCTCCTTTGAAGATGTAGGTGTTGTAACTCTCCTTTCCATTTTGTTTTGTTCTCTTTCCTTCCCACAAAATTTGTGATGGACAGCTGTTGGTAATGGTTGTGTTGATTATAGGTGGGCAATACATTAAGTTTAAAGATGTTAACATGTTTTCATTACTATAACTCAAAACTTTATTTCCTAAACTAAAGCATTATTGCCTGACATGAAAGTATCTCTGCAAACTCTGATGGTCTGGGCTCGTAGCGAACTTGGTATTATTTTCCTTACTAACCATGAAATCCTTCTGCTGAAGAAAGGTCTTAGGTATTGGGGTTAACTGCTCAACCACATCAGAGACTTCTCATGCCCAAGCTGCAGAACTCTGCAAGATACACATTCATTTTATAACGGCAGTTCTTTGTTTTAATCTGATTATGGTATTACATTAAAGCAATGATTTGGTGTGTATATTTGAAATACATTGCTTTATCTCATTTGCTTTCCCTGCCTTTCTTTCTGTACAAAGCTCTTTGTGCAAGTGTCTTGCAGTGAGGGATATGAGATAATTTGCCTTTTCTAGCCATTGGCATGCTGTCAGTGAAACAAAAGCACATCTGAACAGTGCATCTGCACTGCACTATTTACAGTTCATTCTGAGATTCCCCAAGTTAGTGGTGAACAAACTCTAGATGACACAGTTCATCTCTGCCAACATTGCATACACCATTTATCATCTGAGAGGCCTTTAGCTTCACAACTTGTCTCACCTGAGATAGTTAACCCTGCCTTTCAGCAGGGCTTGGCTTGCTATACAGTGATGATGCATCTGTAGACATTCTCAAACATTCCTGGTCCAAGCTAACTTTACAGCTGTGCATCCTGCAGCCATATCCCTTAAGTGCTGTTGATACTGAACTGTACAGATAGCAATTATGTCTGCTTGCCCTGAAATACCCCTTTTTGCTGCTCCTAGGTGCTTCGTTCAGCACTCTATTTAATACTTCTTAAGATTAATATACTCAATGTTAAAACTGAGTAAAAGTGATTTTGGTTTCATGCTCTTTAATGGCATTTACTACTCACCTTTGTACTTTGGTGAGAACAATACTCAGGTTCAGATGTTGTGGGCTCTATAATTCACAACTACTGTATTTCAAAATCCTACGGAGTCATGAACCTCCTAAATGGAGAATGACATCAGTAGAGTCAGACACTAACAATCCAAGACAGTAACAGTTCTCTGATTAAGCTTTACTCCTTCACCTTCTGCAATTATGGGCCTTTTCCATATCAATCTGCTATTATTCACTACCCCATTATAGCCCCTCACAATTCATTCCTCCAGTGAGTCCTTCAGAAGGTGTGAGATGCCAAGATATGCCCAGAAAAGGATTATAATATTTACTGCTTCCCGTAAAGTTTTCATATTGTTTTACGTTCTTTCATTCATTTTACTGTTGCTCATATTGCAATTCATCCCAGTTAGAAACCTGTTATCTCTGTGGGTGTTGTACATGAGCAATGATCATGCAAGCAGGCCATATGGTCCCCATCTGCTTCCAAGGAAGTAAGGACAGTTTGACCATTGTCTTTAAAGGTAATAAGACAATGCTCTTCATAAACAGAATGCACAACATTTCCTAAATTGGCAGCAGATGCACAAGAAGACAGTAAAGCAAGGTGAGACTCTCCAGGGTTACCCAGAGAATCAGTGAGAGTCAGCCAGTCCAGTGTTTTACTGGTGTATAGCCTCCAGCTCACTATCTGCTGCCTCTTAATTTTTGTCAAAACACTATCAATTTCATCTATTTTTATAATGACAGATGCTTGCTTTTTGTTGCTGCCTTTATCGTGTCTATTTACCTTCTAGCATGCTGCTGAAAAACACCATTCAATTTTAATTTCTGGTTCCTGACTGACCTTCATAACTTGCCTACAGTAAAGAGTTAAACCAAAATCTTGGCCTCTGATGCCAGGAAAATGACTGAACAATTCAATGGAAACTCAGGTTTTTTTGTTAATTTTGTTCTTTTTTAAATTTTATTTTTATATTTTACATTAGCTGAAGAGTTGATCCTTAGTTTTATATTTATTAATTAATTCATAGAGCTGTCTAATGTTGAAAAAAATATTACAGAAATACAGTGCAATGATGGAAGAGGGTAAAATTTAAGAAGAGAAATGAGAATAACATTTGGACCTGTTTTGCTAGTGTACTAAGTAATGAAATAACCCAGACCTTTTCCATAATTTAGAAGCATGTCATTAGTTTCATTAGTCAAGTGTGGTCTTCCAGGTTAAGATCTATCAGCTAAACCAAACTTAAAAACCATTTAAAAGCTTAACCTTCAGGCTGGTGGGATGTCATACTCATCTAACACTGTGTCTAGGCACTGGCCCTCAGGGCAGGATCTAATGCTAATAATAAATATTTGTCTGACCAGCGAAAGCTGCTTTCCCCAGCACTGATTTCCCTAATTGGTTGCTATTCTTTATGGAACATCCTAAAGGTGTTCCACCGGGCCTACACAAAGTATAGATGTTGTCCTCTGTTTCTTCCATTAGAGATTTCTTTCTTATTTCAGAAAACATGTTTTTAACACTCATGTTTCCCATTATGTAAACAGATAATTTTTTTTCTTTTTGCAGGGATCAGACTACACCTATATTGTATTATACTGAAGGAATATTACATTGAATGAGCAATTATAAGATACTAATAGGAGTTAATTTACTTTCTGTCATTCACTGTAGTGATTTAAAATTATACATGCTTTAAAAAACCCCATAGGTAGAAGCTGAATTTTTTAAAGCAAATTAACTTTTCTCTGAACATGTGCTTCCAATAAACAGAACTAATTCTGGATATGGGTCGAAATTAGTAATAGGTTTTAGCTGGATGAAAAAAACTTCTTTTAATGATAGGAAAAATATTTTGAATTTTATAAACGGATTACCATTGTGCTTACAAGGTAAAACTAACAAGCCTACTCTCCTAGGATTTATATATCCACTTGTACCAGCAACAAAGACGTCATGATGAAATACAATTCCTCACTGCCACAGCTTCTGAGGGACTTCAACAATGCGATGAAGTGATAGGATATGCTGATATTGAAAGCCTCTTGTGGAATGTCACAATTTGTATGAAGTAGTTATTCACCAAGCCATGTGACTGCGTGTTTCTTTTCCACCAAAAGAGAAAGTCAAGGCAGTGCTACAATAAGTGGCTTGTCAAGGTGTGCATAGGTTCCATAGTACTGATATTTGTATATGGCTTCCAATTTTTTCTACAGATGTGCTGAGTTGTAGATGAAAATTACAGTCTGAATGTCTATGGAAGCAGATGAAATAATAAGAAAATTCTTGGAGTATATCTGCTAGACCTCGAATAAGTAACCTCCTCTCATCTTGTGTTCCTTTTTCGCTTTCCAAGGGCATTTAAAATTATCTTCAGAATCAAGGCACTTCTCTGCTGCCCTGAATAAGGTCCTTGATAATACTTTATTACATTCCTGGCTTTTCCTTTAGCTCTGATGAACTGCTTCTCTGCGGAGTTTCTTAAGAACAAAGTTCTGCATTTAGGTTATATATTCTCCAGATCTGTGTCTGGATCCCAGTTTCTGAGCCAAACCAGGAGAAGGAATGAGGATAAATCATGTCTGGGGCCTCATAATCTCCTCTTCCCATTCATTCCCTTGGAGTGATACTATTTTGTTTTGCGTGGTTTTTTGTTGATTTTTCTTCATGCAGAAATCCTGTTGTTCAGCCTTTATTCAGAGGTTTCTTGTGACTGTTTTAAAAGCTGACAAATCACTGCCTCATAGGCACAGTAGGTTTAAAAAGTTATGAACTTCTGGAAACCTGCGGAGTTGCACATAATGAGAATTCTTCTTCATGTACATTAGTTAAAACTGCATATCATAAAACAGCAGGTTCCTGTTTTCTAAATACTCAGTGCTATGATGTGTGTTGGGTTGGGTAGAATAATGAAGGATCAAGCAGATTATAACATACTGACAAGTTCTTGCAAATTCAAGCTGTAGTTCATAGAATCTCAGGTTCAATCTTCTTAGTAGAAATATGGAAGTATCAGAAATCACACTAGTTTTGAGTTGCTGCCAAAACCTATAGCAGGAGAGAAAATGGGCTTTATTTTATATCTGCTTCTAGGTGGCAATTTTATCACTGCAGTGTATCTGCCAGACAGCAATTCCAATCTTATTAGCTACTAAACAAGAGACCTATGCAGTCATATTACAAACAAGGGGTTTTGCCATATTTTCCTTCCAAGTGCTGGAGGATTTTACTTGGAATCAGAGTTGGGGACTAAATCTGAAGTGTCATGTGAGCAGCACTTACTTATTAAAGGAAGCCTCTTTTCAAGACAAGAGCCATTTTCAGTGACTGTAATGGTATTGATCTCAGATCTTAGAAGATATAGGTTGCCTGACCTTGACCCAAGATGTGGACATGTAGGGCTTTTAATCTCTCATTACAAGTGGAAAAGAATGTTTTATGATGCTGTCAATATATGTTTCCTAGATCATAAATCTTGGCACAAGTTATTCTATGCTTTTAACATGGTCAGTATTTTTGTGTCTGGTCTGAAAAGACACATGTACTGTACACGCTAATTGTACTTTCCTTTTGATGAAAGGCCATGGTAGGGATTAGATCGCTATCCTAATAATAGACTAAAATCTTTGGTCTACTATTTTTTGTATGTTCATATAGTACCTATTTCTTTAATCTACTCATATTTATTCCACGTCTTTTTTCTTTCTTTTTTTTTTTTTTTTTTAAATTAAGAACCCAATGGGTCTTTTGTTCTTGAAGACTAATGTCAGAAAGAGAAGGAAGAATCAGAAGGTGCAAACAAACTCATGAAGACAAGAAAGAGAGACTGAAGACAGAGGGACTGAAATTATCATATTTAATGTTATTTTTGGACTCCAAAATATAACTAATTCCATAAAAAATTAAAATGTTTTTCCAAACTCTTGAAAAAATCAACTGAAAGCTTTAGTTATCACTATGCAGTGACACAGTCCACATAAAATGTCTTTGCTACTAATTGGAATGAATTCATGCCTTCCCCATTGCAAGTCAAAACTGCACAAGCTTTCTCTCTCTGATAATGTTGCAAAGGTAGCCTCAATTCCATCTATTAATGTCATCTCTAGTGTGCCTGTGAAATTTGCCAGAACTGATTAGAACAGATATTAAATGATAATTGGACATTTAGCGCTCGTCAAACAGAAAGTGACAGATGGGCCACTAATTAAATAATAGTTCTGACATTATTCACAATGGTTTATGAATCTTTACTAGTGACCTTCATGCATCTCTTCTCCCTTTTTGGGGATGAGTGATAAGAAAAAAAAGGAAGACACTATTAAAAATATTAACATATATGTGCAAAGAGAAAAACTTAATCTTCCATAATTGATCCCTCCATGGGTTTAGATAATTCATTATAAAATATAGCAACAAATAATGAGATTCATGTAAGTCAGGTTGGGTGGCTAAAATTAGGAGGAGAAATTAATCATATTCTGAAAGATGTAGGCATGTTTTACCTGAGTTTTCATTATGGAAAAAGGAAATATGCCTAAACAAAATCTGATCCTGGAAAAGGAAATCCAATGCCTCTTTCAGTATGCTGTTTTACTTATTAACTCAAGATAGCTTTACTATCTTTACCAGCTAAATGAAAGTCTTAATGCAAAAGGATAAACCCTGAAACAGTCACAGTTACTGAACTAGAACTACATTTTCACTTTCAATTAAAACAGAAAACACATCATTAATTAATTGTATCTTTGGTTTCAAGAGTCTTACTTCACTTTTAAGTCAGTAGCTTTTAAAAGTAACAGCTTTAACATCCCTGGTTATCAACAGTTTATATTTTTGTGTTACCTATCCTCCAATAATTGGTCAAATAGTATTTGTGTAAAGAATATGCAAGTAAATAAATAAAAAAAATGCCCGCTTTATTGTTTCCATATCGTTCTCTTCGTTTACAGCATTGTACAGGCATTTCTGTATTAAATATATTGATATGCAAACATATATCATGTTGCATATGCATACATAGTTACACATACTTATGCATATACTGTAAGAATTCAGAGACCTGATGCTATGATAAAAAATGAGTAACAACTAGTTAAGTAAGTAGCCTTATTGTTTTCAAGAGGGACCGGTTGCCAGGGCAAAAATCCCAGCTATATATTACCAGAAATTGTCTTCTTTATATGAAGACATATAGGTATACTTCTAAATTTTTATGAAGAATGATATATCCTTTTTTCCCCACTTTTCTTATTTAATAAGTGTTGGTATAGGCATTATTCATGAAGTCACTATGGTTGTATACCTTTGTAACTTTAATTTGTGACTGGTATTTTCTTAAAGGTGTAAAGTATAATAAATGTCAGAACTGAAGCTCACAAATACCTCCAAATCATGCTCACTTCCACCACTTTTGAAAACTGTGGAATAGTTGGAAATAAATGCAATCCTTAACATGTTTTATTAGCATGCTTGTTTTCTACATTATGCAAAAAAAACCCTCTGGTTTTTATAAACAGTATTTTTTTCTTCATATGAGCCATGCTTTTGCTCATGTGTCTGATCTTTCAGTAATGCAGTAGAAAAATTTTTATCTTTATGATTCCTAAAGTGTCTCACTCACACATGATCAGAATTTTCAAAAGAATGTAAAACACACAATAGTCAAATCCATATAAATTGTACAGTAATACAAGAGATCAAAAAGGTATAAAGTATAAGTAAATGCCTATAGAAAACATATATTTTTTTTATCAGAGTTCAAAAGTGTTCGGCATCAAATATATTTAATGTAAAAGTCATAGTATATCCTGAGTGAATTGTTGTGTCCAAACAGTAAAAATTAAAATGCTGGAGTAAAGCATGATGTTATTGTTCTGAAAGGACTGCTTTCCTCTGAGCTTTCAGGAGACTCCTGCTGGAGTCATTTGGGCTTAATGGAAAACTCCTGGATTCAATTATACTCTATGGACCTTATTCTTCTCTCTGTTAAACTGGTATAAACGTGGAGTAACTTCACTGCCTTTAGTAGTCACTCTGGATTTATACTGCTGCTTTGGTCCACCCAATATTATGCTTCTGTTCAGTAATGTGTACTTGCAGGGGTAAGTAGCTTTGGTGGTTAGTATTCTCTACATTTATTTTCATTATTTTTCAAGCTACCAATACAAGAAAGCCCATTAATCACTGCTCATGAGATCTCTCCTATACTTACTACATTATGTTCTGGAACACTCTTAAATTCATCATAGTTTCCTGCAGATTCTTTTGCAGTACCTCATTTCTGCAAACCAAAATTGTAAGGTATTTTATATCTCAAGTCTGAGTCTTTAGAAATACTATGCAGTGAGCCATTTGTTTGAATTTAACTTACACTTTCAAAACTGCCTATTAGTCTACTTCCTCATCAGAAATCAACTCCTTTGTACCTCAAAATACATGGACTTATTATGTCTGTGATGTGACACAAGGAAACAAGTGCAGAATTTCCCCAGTCACAGCAGATTTCCACCTCATAGTGGGGCACACACCCTGTTTTAAATGTTTAAAGTGGAAGAAATGCTCCTCTGTATTTCACAACTTGTGTCAGGCCCCTCAGAAAATTTCTCCTCTTCTGGGAGTTCATGCAGCTGAGTGAAAGGGTTTAGCTGGATGAGCCTAAGGTCAGTTACTTCTCTGATAAAAACTGTTGTGAAGAAAGCTAGAAGTGAGAGCTTGCTTCTCCTTTTCCTTGGGAACTGCTTTCTAAAAGCGACACTGCTGTCAGCTCCAGCCTATGTAACTCTGCAGATGGGCAGCAAAGAAGTCTATGCTTGACCTCATACTCATCCTGCCCTGACTCATTCCTTCTGACTGCATGTCCTGGCCTTCCCTAGGAACTTAGTTGTCATTGTGGACTTTCCAGGAGATCATTGCACTGTGTCCGACTGGTCACAGCCTCTGGACCTGACCCTGATGCTTATTTGTCAATCTGCAACCTTACTGATCACCAGAGATCACCTCTCCCCTACTTTCTGCAAAAGACAGGGAAGAGAAGAAGAATAGTGACTTTATGAAGTGACCAAGAGTAGGTGCTTCTTTTGGTAGTTGAGGGGCTGTTGACATCAAATGGAGGGTCAAGAAGTCATAACAGGAATATGAGATCTTCAACCCAGGAACCAAGTGACAGGGAGACGGCTCAGCCATCTGAACTCCTTAAGTCAACCGTGTAACTCAAGCAACTAAACTCAGCCAAAAAAAAGGGTCAACTGCTCTCCAGTTTTGTAGGAAACTGTCATCTTGGTCCTTTGAAAGAAACAGTGGTGGCAATGTCTGTGTCATGGAGAAGTGAAACACAAGACTTTATTCTGGGCAAATATTTCGTATTGGTCATCTCTGAAAATCTGCTGGCAACCTGAACCTCCTTTTCACTTTGCACACACTGCACATACAAGGAACACAAGGATGAAAAACAAACAATACCCCACTTTCTCAGTCAAGAAGGTTTTGAACATGTTTTGAACATAATAGAATGCAAAGGTTTTTTTTGATCTTCGTTCCTGTCATTTGTTTTCTCTGCCTATTGATAGTTAATAGCTCAAAAGTCAAAATTCACGAACCTCTTTCTCACTGACAACAAAGGAGGGAATGGTGGCAGTAGATTCAGGGAAAAGAGTGACACCAAGACCTTATGAATCCCAGAAGATACTTAGAACAACATTGTCAAACCATGTGAACGACCTTCATATATACATATTGCACGTAGTCTGATTTATCATTTGATATGCCTTTCCCTTCAAGGCTTTTACTTTTTATAAATATTGGGGGTTTTTCAATATGACTTTTTGGTTACCATGGATATCATGATTATTGCTCACAGGGAAAACAGCACCTGAGTTACAGGAGAGAAATCAGATTGATGGAAGCATCTTCAGATAGGAAATGGTAAAAGAAAATTAGGGCCTGAACAGAGAGAGGGATAAGTAGGTGATTCCATACCTGGACTGAGAGGCAGGTCTCAGCTCCCATAATGGTGCTCTCAAAAGCTGTCAACAATGTCTGCTGTTGGAAGCTGAGAACTGAGAACTTGTTTTGTCCATGCATTTTGTTGGCAGGGTATATGGTCAAATCTTGAACTGAAAGTTGGAGTAGAGTTTGGTTAAGTAGATTTTTGCCAGTTAAGATCAGGATGGAGGTGATTTGTTTCTGTCCACAAGGTATTATGTAGACATATTAAAGAGACCAGGAGGATCCTCAAATGTCTTTATATCTGATAAGGTGATAAAAGTAACAACTTATGCAGCTGAATGATCTTAAGGTATATCCATATTTTGTCACTGCTGTTCTGTATCACTTATTCTCTCACTGATAGCACTCTTCTGGCAAGGTTACTGGTTACTGCTGAACAGATGATACAGAAAAACATAAATGATGCAAACAACAGTCAGTTGTAAAACCTTTTGCACAGTACCCCCACAACATCCTTCTCGCTAAGTTGGAGAGATATGGATTTGACAGGTGGACAAGAAACTGGCTGGAAAGTTGTATTCAAAGAGTAGTCGTCAATGGCTCGAAGTCCAGATGGAGATCTGTGACTAGTGGTGTCCCTCAGGGATCTGTACTGGGACCGGTGCTGTTTAATATCTTCATCAATGACATTGACAGTGAGATTGCATCACCCTCAGCAAGTCTCCAGATGACACCAAGCTGAGTGGTATAGTTGCCACACCAGAAGGACGGGATGTCATCCAGAGGGACCTGGACAGGCTGGAGAAGTGGGCCTGTGAGAATTTCATGAGATTTAACGAGGCCATGTTTAAGGTCCTACACTTCGATCAGGGATTTCCTCGCTTTCAGTACATGATGGGGGATGACTTAATTGAGAGCAGCTCTGCAGAAAAGGACTTGGGGGTGCTGGTCGGTGAGAAGCTTGGCAAGAGCTGGCAATGTGTGCTTGAAATTCAGAAGCCCAACTGTATCCTGGGCTGCATCAAAAGAAGTAAGGCTAGCAGGGTGAGGAGGGTGATTCTGTTCCTCTATTCCTCTCTTGTGAGACCTCATCTAGAGTACTGTGTCCAGTTCTGGAATCCTCAGCATAAGAAGGATATGGAGCTGTTGGTACGGGACCAGAGGAGGGCTACAAAGATGATCAAAGAGTTGGAGTACCTCTGCTATGAAGACAGGTTGAGAGTTGGGCTTGTTCTGCCTGGAGAAGAGCTGGCTCTGAGGACATCTTATAGCAACCTTCTAGTACCTGAGAGGGGTACTAGAGCTGGAGATGGACTATTCATAAAAGCTTGTGGTGATATGATGAGGGGGAAAGGGAGAGGGGCAGATTTAGGCTTGATATAAGGAGGAATTTCTTCACCATGAGAGCAGTGAGACACTGGCACAGGTTGCCCAGGGAAGCTGTGGATACTTCATCTCTGGAGGTGTTCAAGGCCAGGCTGGAGGGGGCCTTGGGCAGCCTGATCTAGTAGGATGTACCTGCCCATGGCACGGCACTTGGAACTAGATCTTTAAGGTCCCTTCCAACCCAAACAATTCTATGATTCTACAAATCTATGATTTTATAATTCTACGATCCAGCCCAATTAATGCATTTATCAGTATGTGTCACTAACAGCTGTGGTTTTCTCCAAGTGGTCCTCCAACTCTCTTTTCCATCCACCATTATCATATGTTCATTCGCTATAGCTTGTATCACCATATAATGGTTTGCAAAGAGTCTAAGTGCATGGAAAAGAAAAGAAGAGGAAACATGAAAAATCCTTACACCTTTGATTAAGTGCACACATTTATCCCTTTTCTCACTCTTAGAAAAAGTTGCAAAGCTTCAAAATTCCTCATTCATCTTCTGTTATTGCTGAACTCGAAATATCATACTATTTCTAGGTGCAAATCTCTCTCACAGCTGTTCTTAGCATGGAGACATTTCCTTTTTTAAAATCCTAAATAGTTTCTTATGTCTAGATTGGGCTACTTGTTAAATGATGTGCATGATTTTTCAGCAGAGCCTTCTGTCACAAGAGTGCTGCTGATTATGCAAAATAATGACTGAAAATTAAGGAAGACACATTTTCAATCTTTTTTCCTATATTCTCTGCAGTTCTTAATTAATTTTTTTCTAATTGTGACCGATAATATTTCCAATTTGTTCAGCAAGAAGGATTCATTTGATCAGTTTCTCAGAAAATTAGAAAGAATTCAGGAGTGAAGAGCTACTGCAACTTTGAATGGCATTTTTTTATTTTCCACAGGATCGTCTTAAAAAGAATTAAGCAATTGATCTGATAGTAAGTTTCAAGAACAAAAACTTAATCTTATTTTTTTTTTCTTTTCTTTAATGGCACTTATAATTAAGTAGGAAAAAAGAAAGAACAAATGTAATTTTTTGTCATTAAGATGTTTAGGTTTAAAAATGTCATAAAATTGATTAGCGTCTTTGCTCGGGGGATATAGTTACAAATTGACCCATGTTAGACCGCAATGAGCATGGCTTTCTCCTTTACTTCTGATTTGCCTGGTGCTGCAAAGGGAGTAAATTGCTGCAGAGGTGACCCATCATCCTTCCCCTTGCTAACCTGCTCCATCTGCCACTTTTTTCCAGTGGTGCAGGTGATTAGTCCACTGCTTTATAGTATCATTCTTACTAAAAACCAGGCTTCTCCAGGCATGGGTCCACTTCTGTCTTATAGGGTATGCTTTACTGTTTGGTCTGTATCGACAACCCCTTGATTAGGTTAACAGAATTTGGATTCAGTATAAGCTTTGGGTTGTGCTTTTCCTATGATACTTGGTTGTTGCAAAGAAGTTGTAAAATATTTTTTTTCTCTTTTCCAGAGCATAGGATTTGTGACTGTATTGATATTTGTCACAAGGTTTTAAGATAATTTTTTGGTTTACTTTAGCCATCAGAACAATGCTTCCAACAATACTTTGGTTATAGCATACATATAAGTGTAAAATATATATTACTAAGACATATACTCTATTTAAGTTATGATTATCAATTTATTCCTCAGATAGTAAGAAGCAATTGACACTGCTAAAAAAAAGGTTTAGAAGTCAGCTCAATCTTATTCTTAAATTATTGTAATGATTCCCTCAGCCTATACAAGCCACTGTTAAAAAAAGAACTATGTGTCATTTGAGATCAGTTGTTACAGCCTGCCTAGAACCCAGTAATTATCCAGGCTGTTCATGGTACAGCAGATGAAGCAGTGGAATTATCTTTGATGAATGGAAGATGGGAATAACTGCTTGATGCTTATTATGAATATTTTGTGTTGTCATCCCGCAGTTCCTTTAACACCTTTTTTTTGTAATAGGGATAACTGCTATAGAAATTATAATATATATTAAAACGATTGATATCTGAAAAACATATATATTTGCTGATGTGATAACAGTTATTTGTAGACTTTACAGTACAATGAGTAGTACATGAGGCTTTGGTAGAATCCAAGATGTGATTGCTTGTGCACTAGTTTAACTGGTTAATTCAATGCTTTTGGCTCCATGCACAGAAAGAAAAACCTACCACTTTTACTACAAGGATAGCTAGGTCTGGCGGGATGCACCTTTGCCCATTGCAGGGGGGTTGGAACTAGATGGTCTTTAAAGTCCCTTCCAACCCAAACCATTTTATGATTCTTGTATGCAAACTATATTGAAAACAGAAGTGAACATAAATGTTGTGATAGGTTATGCGTATCATTAACATCTGATGCATTAAATCATGTAATCTGTATAGTATTATACCATATAAATATATCTGGTGCCTTTAGATTTCCCACATCCCTCAAGGCCTGGTAAAGGGACATGAATTGTTTAGTTCAGTAGCCAGGTTATCTAACTCTTGTAGCTCTGAATTATCAGGCTAGAGGATTGCCTCGCTTTCTAACTGCAGCGTAAACATACTAGTGATTTGACAAAGGTGAAAATCTTGTTCATTGTATGGATGCAAATATCTCTTTCATGGTAGGAGTGTCCACNCTGTCACAAGAGTGCTGCTGATTATGCAAAATAATGACTGAAAATTAAGGAAGACACATTTTCAATCTTTTTTCCTATATTCTCTGCAGTTCTTAATTAATTTTTTTCTAATTGTGACCGATAATATTTCCAATTTGTTCAGCAAGAAGGATTCATTTGATCAGTTTCTCAGAAAATTAGAAAGAATTCAGGAGTGAAGAGCTACTGCAACTTTGAATGGCATTTTTTTATTTTCCACAGGATCGTCTTAAAAAGAATTAAGCAATTGATCTGATAGTAAGTTTCAAGAACAAAAACTTAATCTTATTTTTTTTTTCTTTTCTTTAATGGCACTTATAATTAAGTAGGAAAAAAGAAAGAACAAATGTAATTTTTTGTCATTAAGATGTTTAGGTTTAAAAATGTCATAAAATTGATTAGCGTCTTTGCTCGGGGGATATAGTTACAAATTGACCCATGTTAGACCGCAATGAGCATGGCTTTCTCCTTTATTTCTGATTTGCCTGGTGCTGCAAAGGGAGTAAATTGCTGCAGAGGTGACCCATCATCCTTCCCCTTGCTAACCTGCTCCATCTGCCACTTTTTTCCAGTGGTGCAGGTGATTAGTCCACTGCTTTATAGTATCATTCTTACTAAAAACCAGGCTTCTCCAGGCATGGGTCCACTTCTGTCTTATAGGGTATGCTTTACTGTTTGGTCTGTATCGACAACCCCTTGATTAGGTTAACAGAATTTGGATTCAGTATAAGCTTTGGGTTGTGCTTTTCCTATGATACTTGGTTGTTGCAAAGAAGTTGTAAAATATTTTTTTTCTCTTTTCCAGAGCATAGGATTTGTGACTGTATTGATATTTGTCACAAGGTTTTAAGATAATTTTTTGGTTTACTTTAGCCATCAGAACAATGCTTCCAACAATACTTTGGTTATAGCATACATATAAGTGTAAAATATATATTACTAAGACATATACTCTATTTAAGTTATGATTATCAATTTATTCCTCAGATAGTAAGAAGCAATTGACACTGCTAAAAAAAAGGTTTAGAAGTCAGCTCAATCTTATTCTTAAATTATTGTAATGATTCCCTCAGCCTATACAAGCCACTGTTAAAAAAAGAACTATGTGTCATTTGAGATCAGTTGTTACAGCCTGCCTAGAACCCAGTAATTATCCAGGCTGTTCATGGTACAGCAGATGAAGCAGTGGAATTATCTTTGATGAATGGAAGATGGGAATAACTGCTTGATGCTTATTATGAATATTTTGTGTTGTCATCCTGCAGTTCCTTTAACACCTTTTTTTTGTAATAGGGATAACTGCTATAGAAATTATAATATATATTAAAACGATTGATATCTGAAAAACATATATATTTGCTGATGTGATAACAGTTATTTGTAGACTTTACAGTACAATGAGTAGTACATGAGGCTTTGGTAGAATCCAAGATGTGATTGCTTGTGCACTAGTTTAACTGGTTAATTCAATGCTTTTGGCTCCATGCACAGAAAGAAAAACCTACCACTTTTACTACAAGGATAGCTAGGTCTGGCGGGATGCACCTTTGCCCATTGCAGGGGGGTTGGAACTAGATGGTCTTTAAAGTCCCTTCCAACCCAAACCATTTTATGATTCTTGTATGCAAACTATATTGAAAACAGAAGTGAACATAAATGTTGTGATAGGTTATGCGTATCAGTAACATCTGATGCATTAAATCATGTAATCTGTATAGTATTATACCATAATATCTGGTGCCTTTAGATTTCCCACATCCCTCAAGGCCTGGTAAAGGGACATGAATTGTTTAGTTCAGTAGCCAGGTTATCTAACTCTTGTAGCTCTGAATTATCAGGCTAGAGGATTGCCTCGCTTTCTAACTGCAGCGTAAACATACTAGTGATTTGACAAAGGTGAAAATCTTGTTCATTGTATGGATGCAAATATCTCTTTCATGGTAGGAGTGTCCACAAAGGTACTTCTGGCATTTGGCTATTCATCCAGCCTTCCTGCCACCAGTTGACCTAATACATCTGAAACCACTGAAATTCAAGCACTGAAGGGGTAATGACGTGCTGGAAGTCAGAAATAGTGCCTGCAAAACTCACAGAATCACAGAATCAGGGAATGGTAGGGGTTGGAAGGAACATCTGGAGATCATATGGTCCAACACTCCTGATAAACCATGGTCACCTACAGCTGATTACACAGGAACGCATCCAGTCAGGGTTTGAATAGCTACAGAGAAAGAGACTCCAGAGCCTATTCCATCACTCTGTCACTCCTACAGAAAAGAAGTTTTTTCTCATGTTGAAGTGGGACTTCCTGTGTTCTATTTTGTGCCCATTGCCCCTTGTCCTGTCATTTTTTGGGCTCTCTGCTGGATTCTCTCCAGTAGTTCCTTGCCTTCCTTGAGCTGGGGAGCCCAGATCTGGACAGAGTATGTAAAATGGGACATCAGTAAGTCAGAGCAGATGGGGAGGATAACCACCCTTGACATGATGGCCACACTCTTCTTACTGTAACTCAGGATACTATTGGCATTTTTGTCCACAAGGGCACTTTGATGTACTATAGACAGTTTGCTGTCCACCAGAACTCCCAGGTTCTTTGCCACAGTGCTGCTTTCCAGGCATTCAATCCCTAACCTGTACTGGGGGATGGGGTAATTCCTCTCTAGATGCAGAACCCTACGCTTGCCTTTGTTGAACTTCATTATGTTCCTATGCATCCAGCTCTCTAGTCTGTCCAGGTCTCACTGAATGGCCTCACAGCCTTGTGGTGTATCAGCCACTCCTCCTACTTTTGTGTTATTGGTAAACTTTCTGGGGGTGCACTCTGTCCTTTCAGACAGGTAATTGAAGAATACGCTGAACTCAGACTGACTTAGGTCTACAGGGTCTTTCATTCTTCCATTTACATATATCAGAATATTTGGCTTCTAATTAAAAGAAGAACCAGTGAAGGGCAATGAAACTGGTAAAGAGTCTGGAGCACAAGTCTTATGAGGAGTGGTTGAGGGAGCTGGAGCTGTTTTTTCTGGAGAAGAGGAGACTGAGGGGAGACCTTATAGGTCTCTACAACTATCTAAGAGGAAGTTGTACTTAGGTGTGTGCTGGTCTCTTCTCCCAAGTAACAAATGATAGGGTGAGAGGAAATGGCCTCAAGTTGCTCCAGAGGAGGTTTAGATTAGATATGAGGAAAAATTACTTTACTTAAAGAACGGTGAAACATTGGAACAGGCTGCCCAGGGAAGCGGTGGAGTCTTCTTCCCTGGAGGAGTTCAAAAAACATATAGACATGGCACTTCAAGGTATGTTTTAATAGGCATGGTAGTGTTTGGTTTGTGGATGAGCTTGATGATCTTAGAGGTCTTTTCCAATGTTAATGATTCTACATTTCAGCTTTTCTATGATTCTTCACATGTTGCCAAGTGGTATGTTTTACCTGAGGCAAAAAGATGAGTATTAAAGGAAAGACTAAAGCAGCCAAACAGCCTGGTGCGACACATGGATTCAAGAAAGTTAAGCAGCAGAGCAGATGCAAACAAAGTCTATTTGAACATATGAAAGCATACCAGAGCAGAAATCTACTGGGGACCACCATCTGTAGAAGTACAAGAATATCTTCAACCCCATGTTATTAAATGATATGGTCCNCCCTCAAGGCCTGGTAAAGGGACATGAATTGTTTAGTTCAGTAGCCAGGTTATCTAACTCTTGTAGCTCTGAATTATCAGGCTAGAGGATTGCCTCGCTTTCTAACTGCAGCGTAAACATACTAGTGATTTGACAAAGGTGAAAATCTTGTTCATTGTATGGATGCAAATATCTCTTTCATGGTAGGAGTGTCCACAAAGGTACTTCTGGCATTTGGCTATTCATCCAGCCTTCCTGCCACCAGTTGACCTAATACATCTGAAACCACTGAAATTCAAGCACTGAAGGGGTAATGACGTGCTGGAAGTCAGAAATAGTGCCTGCAAAACTCACAGAATCACAGAATCAGGGAATGGTAGGGGTTGGAACGAACATCTGGAGATCATATGGTCCAACACTCCTGATAAACCATGGTCACCTACAGCTGATTACACAGGAATGCATCCAGTCAGGGTTTGAATAGCTACAGAGAAAGAGACTCCAGAGCCTATTCCATCACTCTGTCACTCCTACAGAAAAGAGGTTTTTTCTCATGTTGAAGTGGGACTTCCTGTGTTCTATTTTGTGCCCATTGCCCCTTGTCCTGTCATTTTTTGGGCTCTCTGCTGGATTCTCTCCAGTAGTTCCTTGCCTTCCTTGAGCTGGGGAGCCCAGATCTGGACAGAGTATGTAAAATGGGACATCAGTAAGTCAGAGCAGATGGGGAGGATAACCACCCTTGACATGATGGCCACACTCTTCTTACTGTAACTCAGGATACTATTGGCATTTTTGTCCACAAGGGCACTTTGATGTACTATAGACAGTTTGCTGTCCACCAGAACTCCCAGGTTCTTTGCCACAGTGCTGCTTTCCAGGCATTCAATCCCTAACCTGTACTGGGGGATGGGGTAATTCCTCTCTAGATGCAGAACCCTACGCTTGCCTTTGTTGAACTTCATTATGTTCCTATGCATCCAGCTCTCTAGTCTGTCCAGGTCTCACTGAATGGCCTCACAGCCTTGCGGTGTATCAGCCACTCCTCCTACTTTTGTGTTATTGGTAAACTTTCTGGGGGTGCACTCTGTCCTTTCAGACAGGTAATTGAAGAATACGCTGAACTCAGACTGACTTAGGTCTACAGGGTCTTTCATTCTTCCATTTACATATATCAGAATATTTGGCTTCTAATTACAAGAAGAACCAGTGAAGGGTAATGAAACTGGTAAAGAGTCTGGAGCACAAGTCTTATGAGGAGTGGTTGAGGGAGCTGGAGCTGTTTTTTCTGGAGAAGAGGAGACTGAGGGGAGACCTTATAGGTCTCTACAACTATCTAAGAGGAAGTTGTACTTAGGTGTGTGCTGGTCTCTTCTCCCAAGTAACAAATGATAGGGTGAGAGGAAATGGCCTCAAGTTGCTCCAGAGGAGGTTTAGATTAGATATGAGGAAAAATTACTTTACTTAAAGAACGGTGAAACATTGGAACAGGCTGCCCAGGGAAGCGGTGGAGTCTTCTTCCCTGGAGGAGTTCAAAAAACATATAGACATGGCACTTCAAGGTATGTTTTAATAGGCATGGTAGTGTTTGGTTTGTGGATGAGCTTGATGATCTTAGAGGTCTTTTCCAATGTTAATGATTCTACATTTCAGCTTTTCTATGATTCTTCACATGTTGCCAAGTGGTATGTTTTACCTGAGGCAAAAAGATGAGTATTAAAGGAAAGGAAAGACTAAAGCAGCATGACAGCCTGGTGCGACACATGTATTCAAGAAAGTTAAGCAGCAGAGCAGATGCAAACAAAGTCTATTTGAACATATGAAAGCATACCAGAGCAGAAATCTACTGGGGGCCACCATCTGTAGAAGTACAAGAATATCTTCAACCCCATGTTATTAAATGATATGGTCCCTCCCATCGGCCTGTTTCCAAAGATTTTAATAATACCTTGACTTCTTCCTTGTTGAACTGCTGACCCTCTGTTCGTAAAGACAAAAATGCCTTACTTTTTTTTTTACCTTACAAAAATGGTGATAGCTCTATTCCCTGATCTGTTCTGCGGTGTTTTACCCTTCATTCCCCCTTTTTGTATTTTACCACATATTCTTCCATGTCTGATAGGCTTGCACTACTATCACCTGTGACATATGGTATTCCCTAGGTTTGAAAAAAAAAAATTCTTAAGTTGGTCGCTTATACATCTTGGCCCATTGTCCACTTTTACCTGTGTGAGAAAGGTTTTTAGCACTGCATATAATTCCACCCTTAGTTTTGTGCTGTGAAAAGTTATTAATTGGGCTTTCTATTCTTCTGGTAAACCCCCATTCACTGTTGTCTGTGCCAGGGCCTGGCAGCTGCTGATCTGATAAGGGACACTGGAACGCAGAGTGTTCTCACAAATTGGCATTCATCTAGAGAGATAAAATGGTTAACTCCTCTGGACCACTTGGCAAAAGAGCTGAAAAGAAAAAAGACTTCACATCCAGGGAGAAAGGACGTGTGTGTGTGTGTGTGTGTGTGTGTGTGTCTGTCTGTCTGTCTGTCTGTCTGTGAGGGGGATGGAGTGGCACGCACACACTCACATACAGCTAAAGGCTGGGGTTTTTTTCCTTTTTTTATTTTTTTGTTTTGGTTTTTTTTTTTTGGTCTGTTTTGTTAGGTAATTTTAAAATTTTACCCTTTGGAGCCTTTAGTTCCAAAAAAGTTCCCAGGTAAATCTACCNCGACGTTGGTTATCATTATTGGATCCACAATTTTTTGATGCTATGGATACTTAAACTACTGACGGTACTGGGCACACGCAACACTTAATTTTTTTTTTCATTGCTCTGTGAGTACTGTATATTGTAGGTTCACTTCTTATTTTGATCCGTTGCAGTCCCTTCTGCCCCAGAGGACTATCCTGTGGGCACTGCGAATGATCCAGGGCTGCTCCAGCTGCTCTGGGCTGGGCCACGGGAGCTGGGTGGGTGGGGGAGCGGTGCCCGCCTTGGCCCCAACTGTGTCCCAGAGCAGCAGCCCTCCCTCGGCCGGACGGCTGGGCTGCAGAGCAGTTAGTGTGTTCTCTTTTGTAGCTTTTGGAACCTCCTTCGTAACTTTGCAAACCAACTGGCTCCCAGCGCGGACTGACGGCCGGTGCACAGATCACAGAAAAAGCTTGCAACAGTTCAAGATCCCCCACCCCTGCGCCTCCCTCCTGGCTTGTGCCTGTTGGTCTGAGGGACAGGAGCAAGATGGATCGGGCTCCTTCCCGGGGTCTCTCGGACCTGGATCAAAGGGGTTGTTGGGCCCCCCGTCAGAGGGTGCACGGCCAAGTGTAGCCAATTCAGAAGAGTGGGGGGTTAGTGCAGTTGTTGATGATCCTGCACCTGGCTCTGATTTATCGCTGTCTTCTTTAGAGCTGACATACGCCTTTAGCACTTCAAAAACATTCAGCCAGGGACCGAGCAACTTAATAGAATCATAGAATCATAGAATAATCAGGTTGGAAGAGACACACTGGATCGAGTCCAACCATTCCTATCAAACACTAAACCATGTCCCTCAGCCCCTCATCCACCCATCCCTTAAACCCCTCCAGGGAAGGTGACTCAATCACCTCCCTGGGCAGCCTCTGCTGGTGGCCAATGATCCCTTCCATGAAAAATGTTTTCCTAATTGTTTTCCTAGCCATGTTATCTGACCAAGTCCCTTGATCCCGTACTTGAACTCCGATTCTATCCCAGGTTTCTTGCTCAAATGCTGAGCAAACGTCAAAAGGCAACTCATGAATTTTAGGATGTAGTCCACAATCTACTTTCTTTTTGCCTTTTAACTTTACTTTCCTGGTTATTCCCTTCACATTCATATCTTGTTTACTCCCCAGAATCTGTTCTTCTGAAAGGAGTGGCACAGGAGGTGCAAGACACTGCACGGTACTAAATGCAGAGGTGATGCCCTCTGCCTAGTCTTGCTGCAGCTTAAAATCATTCTGAGTCTCAGACATCACATCAGTAGAAGTACTGCAGCATCTTTATCACCCTGTGTAACAGAGTCAACCAGTTTATCACCCATCGTCACCACACTAGAAGTTACAGTAGTTGCTTCATATCCCCGTTACTCCATAGGAGCATTTTTCGCAGACCTGACTCTTCTAACTTAACTTCCCATTTTTGCAAGATCGTTTTCCACATAGAAATGATTGTCATCTCTTCCTTACTTAAGGAAGTACCCGTATCTCCCAGAAGCTCACCTTCACAGTACAGGTGTTTTCTTTTTAAAAATGTTTAGCTGGCTTCTAATAACAGCCCTGGAGACTTTATCCCACACGGTCAGCTGGCAGTGTTGGAAACTCTCTTCCTCGACTGCTCAACTTGCAGCTCTGGAGACCTAGTCCTCCACTGTTCAGCTGGCACCTCTGGAGACTCTTTCTTCTCTCCTCCACTGCTCAACTTTGCTGGGGATTCTTAAGGCTTTCCGGATCCGCCATCCAATTCCTCACAGCTCTCTCATCCACTGAACCTGGTGTGAGGAAAGGG